>JAOSBN010130557.1:0-29304 GCA_027563595.1 Erythroxylum suave
ATGGATTGGCATGATGATTTGGATTTGTTGCTTCCGCTGGAAAAATGATTTCTTAAAAGTTTTGAAATCTACCGTTTTTCCAAATGTAGCATTCTTTATTTTTCCGATCCAACAGGCGTGTAGTACTTTTCGTCCAAATTTTATATTTGTTTTAAAGGCATTTCAATTACAGAAAGTTTTTATTTAGTTTGCTACATCAACTTTTGAATTCCTTTTAATAAGATTATAGTTTTGCACCTAATTGGAAGGTTTAGCAAAAATGAGAATGCCGGCATTTCCATTTCACAAACCACATTTGGGTTTTGACGATTTGACACCTGAAGTTTTAGGAATGCAAGAAAATGTTTCAACCAATAATCATGTAGGATCATCGTATTCATGGTAGCTTTTGGGAATGAAAGTAAACACGACAAAGACAACTCAAATCCTAAACCTTTTGAGTTTTTCCTAAAAATGGAAGAAAAAGTAGCACTCTTCTTTCCCACAGCCTACCTCACCCTTACTGATGGATGAGGAATGCCATTTTGTTTTCCCAATAATATATATATATATATATATATATATATAATAGAAGATAGTGCGACCCCATCATATTTAATTCCCCATAAATTCAGATTCCTCCCACCTAGCATATACTGCCAAAGCTAACATTCAAGTAAACTTATGCAGAACACCAACATATATAAAGTTAAATCAAGACACATAAGAAACAATGATTGCTTCCAACAAATATGTGAATATGTATAGCATATACATATTTATATTTAATAATATAACTGAACGACCGATGATCTTTTTATCTTTTGTTTATTCTTGCTTGTCGATGAATGAGAAATTTTGATAGCAAAAGAAACTTACTAGATATACACATAGTTGCTATTATGCATGTTATAAAAAAACTCAAAATAATATAGTAGCTTTACCAGGATATATTGAAAACAGAGGGAGCAGAAAAAATGAATACAAAGTAAGAAAACATGATGCTATGGAGAAATGTTTATTTTTCTACAAAATAGGAGTAAACCATGATATGATTTGTGTCACAATTACACAAATGTGATATCACCTAAAAGTATAGAAACATAATATAATTAATTCCATTTGCAAATAAATAAAAAACATAAAAAATAAATAGTTTAAAGAAATTAAATCAATAGTAGGCTCGTCATAACAAGTATATATAGATATCGAATTAACAAAATCATAATCAATCTAAAAATTACAAGAACTATCCATAAACCCACTCTAAACTTTCGTTGAACACTTCAAAGCCATAACCATATTATCCCAAATCACCTAAACATATAATCTCTTCTTGCTTAATATACTATCACACAATGTAAAGCCAAATGCATTGTGTTATAGATAATCAAAACAAATGAATAGACACTCCAAAACCCAGATTAAATCGACCACTTCAACCAAGTAAAAAACCAACATTTAACCCGACATTCATCACAAGCAAAGTAGTTGAATGACTTACCTCCACCAACACGTAGATGCACTCAGACTGTAGATGACAGAGGGATGTCAACTGGTGAAGCAAAGACAAAATGGCTCCACAGATTTCAAGAACTCTGGCGGAACGTGGCTCGAGAGAGAGGGAAGGCAAAATTGTTGCATACATATGAGATTGAGACGAAAAACTTCTGTTTTTCATTCACACAGAAGATGAGACGACAACATTTTGGAGGGCAGGGACACATCATCGTCTCATCTGGTGGGACACGTCATCGTCTCACACAAAAGATGAGATTCAGGTTGGGATGACGATAAGACATTATTCTGGTGGGTGCAGTTTCACTTTTATGCAAATGAAAATGACACCATTTTGGGTGGGTGTTAGAACAACGACACGAAATGCTTAGTTAATCTACGACATTTTCATACAACGTCACGAAATATTGACTCTTTTTGTGACGTTTGGAAAAACGTCACCAGAGCCTCCAACAATTCGCGTCATTTTTTCAGAAAATGTCGCGAAAGATATGTTTTTGTTGTAGTGAAAGCAAGCAAAAGGATGCACTTGAATCCGAAATTTAATGGATATCATCATACAAAAATTATGAAAACCGAAGGAGTTGGACAGCTAGTGAATTGAGAGCTGAAGTAAAGAAATGAAAGATGAACACACACACCAACTGTCTATTTTATCTCTTATAGACACCAGATGTCCCATGTAAGATATTTGTTGAAAGAAAAGAAAAAGAAAATTGAAAAACCTTGGAGAATAAGACAAAAAGTGGCAGCAAATGCAAGGGTCATCTTCAGTTTTTGAAAAGAACACCTGTCCAATATGAATGGGATTAAAAAGCTAGCTAGAAAATAAGAGAGGGGGATAGAGTGTGGAAGTGTCCGTTGAAGGAGCTAGAGGGATTAACCGAAAAAAATCAAGGGACAACTGAAAGGATGAAGACTGAAGGGAAGGGAGAGCTAGATCATCTATTCAGGTAAGCTATCTCTCCATGCTTCAAAGCTAGTTTTTATCATAAGAAGAGAGTAGAAAGGCTACTACATTTTGGAGAACAAAGTGAGGAATATTGGGGATGAATGTGAGAACCGAAGCTTCCATTTTTTTTGGTGAGAAAAATGTAAAAGTTGGAGTGTTCCCCTAAAACTAGTTGGTTTTAACATAGCTGAAGAAAGAAGATAAAAGAAACTAAGATGGGCGTGACTTGGAGGGCTAGAAATAGAGTGCGAGCTGAAAGAGAAAGGAAGAAAGTGAGTGAAGAATAAGGAAAAAATCGAAGAGCTGCATGAGAATTAAGAGAAGATAAAGCTTGTGACAGAGAAGAAGGAGATACTTGAACAATGATAATGGACCATAAACTCCAACATTAATTTATCACATCAAGCTATAGTGAAAGAGCATTAACATGGAAGAGACAAAGAAGAGAATGGTGGAGAGAGTGGCATAAGTACTAGAGTGGCCACAGAAATAAAAAAAGAGTTGTGGAGAGCAAAGTGAGATGAGAAGAATGAGTGAATAGTGTATATGGACTGCTATCTTTATTTGTCCCATCAATGAATAGTAATAAAGGAAGAAGAAAGCATTAGCTTGGAATAAAGAGAGGGATAGGTGTTCATTGATTTTCACCACCAAAGTGGAGAAGTTGGCTCACGCTTGGAGTATAAAAATGGAGATGAAAAGCTAGCTTCCTGACACTGGTTCAATAGGAATATTGACGCCAAGTCATGGTTAAGCTATTTTTATCACTTTAAGGTTGTAATTTCTTTTTAGAAGTTGTGTTGTTTGTGTTGATTAGATTAGGTTTTCGGATGAAAGATCTTAATATGTGATTTTGGTTGCTTTATTTCGAACCTATTGCTAAAACATTGAATGCGATCCATAATCGTTACTTTTGATGTTTATGAGTAGCGTCTGATGATCATTAATCATTAAGAATAACATAACTTATGTTAGATAACCCGAATATGTGAGGTTACTACCTATATTGATCATTTTCCAATTCGTAATGTGGCTACCAAATTTCATCTTGAGATTGTATCTTAGGTTAGTCGGTAGTTAGGTTTAGTTAATGATCGCATTGTGATTAAACATGACCTAAAGGAAAACCAAGATTAGTAGAGCATTCTGTTAGTCTCAAATCAATAGTCCGAAGAGTGTTGCAAAGATGTTAGGATAAGGAATATGCTTGATCGTGTTTCAGTCGAGATTGACCCTAAAACTTGACCTTACTTATATTCAACACTTTTCTTATTTTCAATTGGTTGTTTTAATTTGTTTTGATATTTTACTTTTTCTTCAATTTCTAAATTGTTTAAAAATCCAAAACCCCTTTTTTAAATATTTTTCTTGCATTAATTAATTTCGTTACGAAAATTAACCCAACATTTCTTGTCGATTCGATCCTGGCTCACCATAACCATAAATTTTAATGTGCAGAGTTAGGTAAATTTTGTAGTGTACTTGACACATGCTGTCAATTGCATTACATTTTAGGGTTCAATTTGTTAGGTAATTATTGTTAATTTGAGATGAGCCAGCAGGACCTAGGCTACGATATTGCCCAAAATAGAGGGTTAGGCACTGGCCGCAATTGCAGTAGGTAGGGCCATGATCATGACCCACGTCGAGCTAACCCAAAATACTCAACTTTCACAAGAATTTTCATACCGTTTAGACCTAAAAAGTATAAACATAATAATAAGGGATAGAAGAAGTAGCCTAGAGAGATCCTTTGAAGAACTTTGATTAGCCACTAAAAACGAAACCTTAAACGAGACCTTGAGAGATTGAGAAAGAGATGAAGGAAGAGAGAAGAGGAAGACAATGTAAACACAACGTGATTCCCAAATTAAGAAGCTTTTTGAAGACTCAGCCTCCCGTCATCCCATCGAGTTTTGGTTCCTATGTGTTTCAGTTTTATTCAATTATAGAATTAAGATATATAGCTGATTATAAACTTGTGATGTTCCATACTCACCTTTGGATTATTATTCTTGATTTGATAAAATCTGATTGTTTTATGTGTTTGTTGAATTAATTATGATTTATTCTGCACTTCATATCTTGATAATAAACTGAGAGGGTGAATCGAGAGAAAATGATTAATTTAGGATAATGAAAATTAAGCAAATTAATAGATTTGGAATTAAATCAAGTTGGTAAACCTTATATAGAGAGTTCACATTTAGGTTTCGAATTGATTATTAGAGAACTTAAGAACTAATTAGGTTTTGGATAGGTTGGTAATTGAGAGATTACAACTTCACATAATCTGATTAGGGTTTATGCTTTAGGGTTCCATTATAACATGAGAGAGAGTAACTAACCCTAGGATCATTTAGATCTATTAATTCAATAAATCATAATAGGTTAGATTGACATTCAGGAATGATAATTTTCCCTTTCTCTCTTTCATTAAACTCATTAGGTTGAATTTGTGGCATGTGATCATTGTTCGTCAAATTGCTCAATTTCCTTTAATTTTTATTCAATTTGAAATTAAAATTGTTAATCATCATCTGATTGTTTTTAATTAAGTATTAATTGTCAGTTATTATTTTGTTGATTGATTTGGTTTACTTGATTTAGGTAATTTTCGTGTTTGAATTTATTATTTGCTAAATAATTGATTAGTAGTCTTTGAACATAGATTTTAGGACTAGATTAACCCTCCTCGTGGGAACGATAGCATAAGTACTAATCGAACGACCCGTGGACTTGCAGTATTATCAAAGTTATAAATTTTAAAATTTAGCATACGTAACCTTGTGATCAAGTTTTCCGAGTTACTATCAGGGAGACGATAGTTTAGTTCTATAGTTTAAGGCATTATACTAGTTTTAATTTTAGTTTCATTTCTTTCATTTTATTTCAGAATCGTGCTCTTGCATGAACATAAGAGTCAGGAGAGGCTCAAGTCGTGCAGTGGAGACGATAGATTTAGATATCACATGATTAGAATTAACCCTTAGGAAAGCTCAACAATAGGAAGAAGAAAAGATAGGAAAATCATCAATGGCTGAGGAATTCTAACAAAACATAAACCAAGGAGCTAGCCAAGGATTGCAATAAAGGACCTTGGTGGACTTTATAAGGTTAGGGTTAAACCCGTTAAACAAAGGAGTGGCTAGGTTGCCTGTTCAAGCAGCCTCATTGAAAATTAAACCTATTAAACCTACACTTCTCAACATGATTCAGCAAAATGTGAAATTATATGGATTGGAAAATGAGGATCTGAACGCGCACATCATTAATTTTCTCGAGATCTGCGATTCCTTCTGGTATCATCTAATGTGGGAGGATGTGGTTAGAATCAAGTTGTTCCCTTTCACTCTTAGAGATAGAGTGAAGGCTTGGTATCATTCACTGAGCCTAGCTAACATCATGATGCGGGAGTAGCTTATGCGTGCCTTTCTGGACAAGTACTTCCCATTGATAGAAGGCCACAAAGATTATAAATGTTTATCACCAATTTCCAACAATGTGACGGGGAGTTGATTTATGAAGCTTGGGAAAGATATAAGGACCTGCAAAGGAATTGCCCACACCACAACTTACCTAGGGAGTTCCTTTTGTAGATTTTCTACAATGGAGTGAACCCACCAACTAAAGACACGATTTACGTAGCATCTAGAGGATCCTTAATGCAAAATACTATTAATGGAGCAGAGGAGTTGATTGAGGAGATGCTGAGCAATAGTTACTTATGGACGAAAGAGTGATGTAAGCAACTGATTACTTTCCAAGAGTAGAAGCGAATCATCACGGTCGATTTAATAATTGCAATGTAAGAAAATATTTACAATTTAACGTGATAGCTCAACAATATGAAGGCATCGTCATCAGCCCAGGTGAAAGTTGTACAACTGAAGTGCGAGCTATATGGTCAGATAGACCATGATACTAGGACTACTACTTGATGAGAGAAGACGGAGCAAGTGAATTATATAGGAGCACAGTAAGCACGAGGAGGGGGTAACAATCCCTACTCCAACACTTATAACCCCAGGTGGAAGAATCACCCTAACTTCTCTCAGTCAAAAAACAATGGAGGACAGTTTAGGCCTCAAAGGCAATTAAGCTTTTAGCAAGATAAGGAAAGCTCGATGGAATCAAAGTTGGATAAGATTTTGGATAAGATTGGAGGCATATAAAATGCTCGAGAGCAAATTTTGGCAAGTAACGAAGAATTGTACCTTGTCCGTAAGTAATCTAGAAGTCCAAGTGCGCCAATTAGTGGAGGCGATATCTATTCGGAATGCTGAAACTCTTCCAAGCAACATAGAGTCCAATCTAAAGAAATGTGTCATGGTCATCAGTCAGACTCAAGATGGAGAACCTAAACAGGTGTAGGAAGAAGGAGAGAAGGGTGAAGGTAAAGAAGACCTTCTAAGTGAGCCCGTGATCAAGTCACTTAAAACAACTTGATGTGCATTCCCGTTCCCTATTGCACAATAATAGGAGTTATATGCAAGCAGGGCAGTGGAGAAATTATAAGAGATTGAACTAAACAAGGTCAAATAAGTGATGGAACAAGTACAGATGAAGCTCACTTAATGAGAATCTGTCAATAAGAACATTAAGGAGCCAATATCAAAAGATGACCCCAACGTCACAAAGAAAAAGGGGGACCTAGAGGACTTTTTCATCCCTTGTAGTATCAATAGGATTATCATAGTAGAGCATTTATGGATTTAGGTTCGAGCATAAATATGATGCCCTACACCTTCAATATGAAATTGGAGTTAAGAGAGATAATGCCCACTAAGTTTTTGGTTAGCATGGCCGATATAACAACACATAAACCAATGGGGATTATAAAGGATATTCCAATAATAGTTGATAAATTTACGTTTCCTATAGAATTCTACATTTTGGACACTGGAGAAGATGAGGACACCTTGATAGTTCTTGGATGATTGTTTTTAGCCACTACTTGCTTAATTATTGTGTTGATGGGGGCAAATTAACTTTGTTAATAGGAAAGGAGAAATTGACCTTCAAGGTGACTAGAAGAGAGTATGGATCCCCTTCACCTCCAGTAGATATCAAAGAAACCAACCCTCGAGGCGAATGGGAGGACATTGAGGACTCAGGGAATATTTTCAAGAAAAAGCGCTTGGGAAGAAGAAGGCGCGGAAAAGAGAACTGTAAGGATGGTGGTAACTGCAGCATGGTAGCTAAAGTACAGACTTTGAGATTAATGATGATACTACCATCGAACCATTCATTCTAACCACCATGAGCTTAAAGGAGCGTCGAGCTACTGACGTTAAAAGAAATGCTACATGGGAGTCACCATGGCAAAAATTACTTTCTTTGATTTTTTTTTCGAACATTTGAATTCTGTAGTTAGTTTTATTTCTATTTTTTATGTTTCGAATAAAATCGAGAAAGAAATAAAACTTTAGGATTATTTGGATGATTGTGCAAGTTTGAAACGAGATGTAAAAAAGGCCACAAAAAAATTCAGAAGTGAACATGAAAAGATTGGAAAAGAACAAAAAGAAGGAATTCAGTAGTGGTGGTACACCACAGGCCACGACTATGCAGTAAAGAGGGAGGGTGCAAATTTGTAAAAGAACTTTTACCTTTCTACCCTTTTTTATCACCTATATATTTAGTTCTAACTTCACTTTTAATTTCACTTTCATTTTCATTTTATCTCTCTAGAATTCAAGCATCCAAACACTCTCTCACCTCTCCAAAAGTATTCAACCTTCCAAAATTCTTCCAAATTCTACCCTATCATGTCGCGCATTAAACAATCAGCCCGATGGGAGCCATATGGACGGCAACAAGTTTAAGACGTTGGAGAAGAAACTGAGCAGTAGAGTTTGGTGAGCCCTTCTGATCTATCAGAGGACAAAGGTACTTGTTTTTGGTCCTTTAATGGTAGACAAATTTCAGTTCCAAAATACTTTGATGTTGACACACTCGATAGGCTAGAGTTGCATGAGAGAGTAGAAAGCCTAGCTAAAAGAATCTAGTGGGGCCAATTCATATGATTCCAATTTCTTGTTTTTCAGGAGTTTATACTGGAAATTTTCACTTCACTGATTTATGATCCTTAGAACCCCAAGGAATTGTGGTTTAA
Organism: Erythroxylum suave; assembly: GCA_027563595.1. Taxonomy (NCBI): domain Eukaryota; kingdom Viridiplantae; phylum Streptophyta; class Magnoliopsida; order Malpighiales; family Erythroxylaceae; genus Erythroxylum; species Erythroxylum suave. The sequence continues at coordinate 8,568 of JAOSBN010130557.1, forward strand.
GTGACGAGGAAGGGCTTAGGAATTAAATATAGAACTCATGTGTCAGATGTATGGATTCCACGAATCCTCCATCGTCGATCAACATGATGATTTCTGTTCTTCTCAATATTGGAAATGAACTCACTAAAATTGAGCAATTTCATACCAAGAATGCTCATAACAATATAATCAGGTCCCACAAACACTTGCTGTTGTATAAATTCATACATTAGCTAGTGTTTGACAAGATAGAAACCAACAAGTATTCCATAAGGAACTATTTATGTTGTGGTACATGGACCATAGCATTCCAGTATGTACATCCACACATATACTGAATGCCATTATTACAACTCCATACAAAAGGAGAAACAATTTAGGAATGGGGTATATAGTGCCTACCATAACTAAGTATTATAGCATGGATTGAAGTGGGTTAACGGTCCAACCCCTAACTTCCTACATCATCACCACTTACAGGGGGTTAAAATCCTTCATCATAACATGGAACCAAGGGAAATCAGCGAGAAGACACATGTCAGGTTTAGGACTAGTCAGGCGAGCTCAAGTTCAGTACCACCTCAGTATGAGGTATCCACCAGTGAAGAATCTACGGAAGAGGTAAAGGAAAAACCAGGCAGGAAAAAGGTTTTGACTGTAATCTCTGAAACCAACAAGACACTTGTAGAGATGGCGCGGACACAACGACACCGGAGCCAGGATATCAGATGGATCCATCGGTATTTCGAGTCTCAGGGCATTCAATTGCTACTTCCAACACCATCACCACCTCCATCTTTATAGGATTTATGACTAACCCAAAATTTTTCTTTTCCAAATTAGCCTTCGGTTCTATTTTTGTTTTTATGTTTATTTTTAATTATTTTCTGTTTACTTTAATTTCTGTCTTTTCTTATATTATGTGGTGTGTGTTTCCTTCTCACATTAAGGACAATATGTTGTTTCAGGGTGGAGGGATTCTGTGTTTTGCTCTTGAATGTGATTTTCCGTATTGTATCATAGTTATTAGGTTGCATTATGTGAATTGTATGAATGTGTCAATGGATTAGATGGAGTGAAATCTATTTAATTTTGAACATAATTTATTAGGTTGTGAATAATCATTAGCTCAGAAAATTAGTGAATTAGGGTTCTTTGGATAAATATACAACCTAATTAGGACTTAGTGTGAGTTTAGCACCCTTTAGATTGTCACATTCATTCATAATTTAAAGCCTTTCAACTTAAGTACCTTTACTAGTGTTTTTCATGAAAATGAATAGCTATAACAACAAGCCAGGCAACAAATTGTGAAAAAAAAGTTATGTTTTGTTAAATAAATCACTATTTTGCTGACCTTCAAGTTATGAATAGACTTAGTAGCTAGTTGAAAACATGATATAACTGAGTAACCGAATCAACGTACATTACAAATGTGTTCCTTCACATCAAAAGGTTGTAATGTTGTTTTAACCAAGCAGATTAATAAAAACATGACTTACTTGAGTAACCAGATCGATATTCATTAACAATGTTTACCTCTGTGTAAAAAGACTAATTCTATGTTCACTAATTAAAATTAATTAAATTTTTTTTGAGATCTTAATAAAAACCTAGCGGACTTGTAAATAACTTGACTTTTCATGATAGTATACTTAGGAACAGTCACAAAGTCTAAAGGACCAAAGAATTATTAATGTGTGTGTATAATTAAAAAGGGTAAATGAATTAACACTTATATCTCGATTAATTTATGTATTTAGGTCAAAGCCCTTAGACATAGAATTTGCATATTAATGGTTAGAGATAACTTGTATAATTGTGTTCAAGATTAAATTTATTTCATGATGTTAAAGCCATTGCCTCATTAGTGCATTGTGTGTTTTGTGTTTTGTGTGCTTGTTGTTTTGTTTGCTTGAGGATAAGAAAATGTTTAAGTGTGGGGAAGTTGACAGTTGTGAATTGCATTATGTTTCAAGGTTTAATTTGTTAGGTAATTATTGTTAATTTGATTATTTAGTATGTGTTTAGGTTTTAATTGTGTTAGTTTATGTGTTTAATTTTCTTTCATGGGTTACTATGAGTCTTTGAGCTTAAATGTTATATTTTGAGGTACCTTGATGTGTTCGTTAGTGCTTTAGGGTAAACGGTGGAGAAAGAAGAAGTTTCAAAGAGTTTCGGGCTAAAACATGGACCACGATCATGGCACAATAGGCCACGATCGTGACAGAAGGAGATGAGCTAACAGGATTAAGGCCATGATCATGCACTTTGGTCGCGATCATAACGGTTAGGCGTTGGCCACGATCGTTGCCTACATTGGGCTGACACAAAAAATTGATTTTTGTAAGATTTTTTGGTCCGTTTCAGCCCCGAATCAACCCTATGCCATCCAAAGTATAAATAACATTAAGGGATAGAAGAAGCAGCCTAGAGTGAGCCTTTGAAGAGCCTTGGTTAGCCACCAAAAATGAAACCTTAAAAGAGACCTTAAGAGATGAGAAAGAGATGAAGGAAAAGAGAAGAGGAAGATGACGTAGACACGATGTGCTTCCTGAATTAAGAACCTTTCCGAGCTCGCAGCCTCCCATTATCCTGTCAAGTTTTGATTCCTTTGTATTGCAATTTACTTCATTTATAGAATTGAGATGATAATTGATTATAAACTTGCATTAAGTTTGACGTTCTATACTCACCTTTGGATTATTATTGTTGATTTAATGAAATCTGATCGTTTTATGTTTTTATTGAATTAATTATGATTTATTATGCACTTCATATATTGATAATAAACTAAAAAGGTGAATCAAGGGAAAATGATTAATTTGGGCTAACTAGAGTTAAACAAATTTAATAGATTCAAAATTAAATCAAGTTGGTAAACTTTATTTAGAGAGATCACATTTAGGTTTTCAACTGTTTATTAGAGAACTTAAGAACTAATTAGGTTTTGCATAGGTTGGTAATTAGGAGATTACAACTTCCTATAATCTAATTAGGGTTTATGCTTTAGGGTTCAATTATAACTTGAGAGAGAATAATTGACCCTATGATCATCTAGAACCATTAATTCTATAAATCATAATAGGTTAGGCTGACATAAAGGATAGATAATTTTCCCTTTCTCTCTTTCGGTAAACTCATTAGGTTGAATTTGAGTTATATAATCATTGTTCATCAAATTGCTAAGTTTCTTTTAATTGTTATTCAATTTCAAATTAAAATTTTTAATCGTCATCGTGTTTGTTTTCAATTAAGTGTTAATTGTCATTTATTGATTTGTTGATTGATTTGGTTTATTTGATTTAGATAATTCTTGTGTTTAAATTTATTATTTGCTAAATAATTGTATAGTAGTCTTCGACCTTAGATTTTAGGACTAGATTAAACCTCCTTTTAGGAACGATACCTTAGGTACTATGTGAACGACTCATATGCTTGTGGTATTATCGAGGTTATAAAATTTAAAACTTAGTATACGTAACCTTGCGATCAATCATCATAATTGTTATGCTATATATAACACAAGAAGTAAACGATTAACTTCAAAGCTTCCTCAAACCATCATATAACCTAGCTTCTCCACTTACACAATTGTTGCCATTTTAGGGAAGAACAGGTTAGGCTTTCATCATCAAAATAAAGACAACGAAATATTGTAGTGATAAGGTGAAAATTTGTGGGTGTGAGGGTGAGAGTGTCGTGAGTGAAGAAGAGAGAAGAAGATGAAAGAGCTTGAGAAAGAGTAGAGTGAAAGATGATCTTTCAAGTGTATATAACGTGTGGTTTAATTGCATGGTGAGTGTTATGACACTTATCACATAAATAACCATACTACTTGTATTTTTACTTAAGTTACCAACGTCACTTAATAATTAGGCCATTTGTTTCTCAATCTCTAATCCATTTGCCACCGAATTATCTGAGCCATTTGTCACTCAATCCTAATGCCACGTCACTTATTTCTACTGCCATATGTCAACTTGTCTTATCACTTGACATTTTTCCTAGTCCAATTGTACATATTAATTCATAAATCTTCCAATTGTAACAAGTAATTCCAAATTACTAATTGTAATCCTTCTAAAAAACCAAAGTACTAGAGATTGGAAATACACATTCATTATCCTCAGTCATTTATATCATTCATCTTAGTTTCATACCTTAAAATATGTCAATTGAGTGCAATTTGTCTAATTCACAATTCACATATGTGCTAATATTATGCATTTGAATACATTTATAAAAATCATGCCATAAATGTATCGATTTCATTCTATATGATGCCACTCTTATGACTCAGTAGTCTAACACTTTACAACTTCCAATAATTTGAGAGACATGATACTAAAATTCTCCCCCTCTTTAAGACATTTTGTCCTTGAAATTCTTATCTAACTAATTTTGTGGGGTAATTATCTCATGTTTTTCTTACTTTCTCAATTGACTTCTTCTCTTGAATGATTTTTTCCAATCATTCGACTCCTAAAATTCCTCAATGGGTTATCCTGATGTCTAACCATTCTTACTGGTCTTGATGTCTGACCATTCTTACTGGTTTCTCTACACATTTCAAATTACTTAAAAGTCTCAATTTTATAAACAGATAACACAAACATCAAATTTAACTTATACCTCCTTAACATACTAGTGATATGTGTTTAAATATTGATCTATTTTACTTCTATACTTAGTGATTAATACCTTAGAAATGATTAGGATGCTAACTTTGGTTCATATTTGATTTTAGGTACATTTTGGAGGTGAAGGAATTAAAGTGACCCGAAACCTTGCTCCTTCAAGCAATCTTTTCAATTTCTATACTTTTTGTCTTCGTGGAGCAAGAATGAAAAATATTGGAGTAAGTAAAAAAAAAGAAAAATTAAGAATGAGAAGCAATGAAGCAGCTCACATTTGCATAGATTTTGCTTGACTATCACACGTCCATTTAACCATAACATGATATTATATTATAAAAGAAGTGTGGAGAGTGATGGCTAAATGATGGATGGTGGATAGCTATATATGGGAGGTTGAAACACATGAGTAAATATTTCTACAAAGCAACTCATTCACGTAAATCTTTCATGTTGTCCATTATTTCTATAGACCCTTCAAAACCTAGCTGCATTTGGGAGAATAAAATAAAAAAGAAACATGAAATGGGGCTGCGCTAAGTGTGTGTTGGTTAGATACGAGTGAAGAGGATTGGAGAAAAAAATTAATTGTCCAATTTTTGCTACATTTTAACCAACATTTCAGATATAAAGGAGGAAGTTTTTCTTTTGGCGATAACTGGAGAGTAGCATCATGTTACACCTATCCAACATTATTCTAATTTGAAAAGCTAGGTTTTTCAAGATAAAAGAGAAGATATGTTGGTTATGGGAGTTGGAAAAGAAGGGAAATGAAGCTGCCATTTTTGTTCGAGAGTAAAGAAAACGTGAGTGAGGCTGCTTCATTTGTGTTTTAATGTAGATAAGGGATGTGAAAGAGAGGAGCAAAAAATGAGTGGTGTGAAAAAACAGAGAGAGTTGCGGTATTAGGAGTGAGTGTTGACAATAAAAACTATCTACTTATTTAAACTAAAAAATCACAAGTGAATGGGTCATGATTTGTAGTTAAACAGAGCGAATATCGATCCCACGAGGATTGATTCCTAGACACTGCTAATTTAGACAAAACTTTGTTTAAGAAATGAAATTGTTAAATGTGAATAATCTAGAAAATTAAATTAAAACTAAAAGATCAATGATGAATGAAGAGCAATACCACAATTGTTGAAAAGTCAAAATTTAAGAATCTAATACTAGAGATTACTTTTTCCCTATTTTGTCTCCCTCCTATTTTAACAATTGAATTGTGTCTTACCCTAGATTTTCAAATGTACTTATTACCCTCTATTAAGGTGTAACTATTTGTCCCTAATTGAATTAACAGGAATAAACTGGATAATCTCTTAACCTACAAAATGATTCAACTGATTCAACTAGTTATTAAACTATCTCACGAGTGATCAATTTACTAGTTGAAATCTCTCTTCTAATTATTTAATTAGCATGACAATTGTACATCTGTAGGTTGCCAACTCTCGTTGTACAATCCTACACATATTTCATCTTACTCACTCTCTCGATTTGTTGTAAGATAACAATTAAAAACAACAATCATCAAAGAACACTTCATTCAATTCAATAAAATAGGACTTCTACAAAATAGTTCAAAAGCAATCTTTACAACGAAATCAGCATAGAATCATCTCATAACGTCATCAACATTTGAATAAACCATCATTACAAAGACTAGAAGAAATCAAAGTGACAGAAAATTTAATATAAGACTGCTCTTATTTTCCAAATTTTGGAATTTTGGTGTTGATGTGCTATTTTGCCCAATCTTAATGATGATCCTTATTTTCAATCCTTCCTTAAAGCTCTAAACATTTGTTCTTCACTCAAGGGTGGTATTTCTACAGATGGGTGTTGTCTCTCTTGAAGATAGAGTCTTAATAATGCTTAAATAGTCCAAAAGCCCTAGGTTTAACGAAGCCCCTAATTAAGCCTTGGATTATAATTCCCACGCTTATGGGAATTGCCATGATTCCCGCAAGCGTAGGAATTGGTCACAAATGCACTCCTCTTTTTTTCTCCTCTTGAATCTCTAGTTCAACTTCCAAGTTGCTCCATCTTCCTTCCTACATAAAAATAGTCAATTCTTACCCTCAATTAACAACAAACACACAAGAACAACATTGGAAATAAAACTTAATGAAAACATATAAAATGAATGCTAAACTACAACAATGATCAACAATCATGCAAGAAAACACATGCCAAATACCTAGAAAAACATATACTAATGCATAGTTATCAACATCCCCACACTAGAATCTTTTCTTGTCCTTAAGAAAAATAAATACAACCAATCAATTCTATCACTTCACTTTCACGAAGATCAAAACATACAATCCCTCAATTTTCAGTCAACTCAAATATCAAGTTAATGCACATATCATGACTACTTTTTCATTGGTGGACATAAGCAAACTCAACAATTGGCACCATGACTCAAAGATAAGTAAAGATGCAAAAATGAATCTTCCTCATAGTTTTCACTCATTTTCCTTAAGTATTTAATGGTTGGTGTTTCGTTCACAATTCCTATAGGAAACTACATTAGCATAGGCTTGCCCATACACCAATTCTCCTTTACAATGATTGCATGCATAAATAGATCAAAAGGACTTATGTAGGTTATAATGTGGCAAGGGTTAAGGTGGGTACAGAGTGAAAAAGGTGTAAACACAAGCATTAGTAAAATTAAAAGCATATAAAATGGGATAACAAAACATAACTTCGAGATATACAAATATAACTAAGATTCTGCACTTATTGATGTTACTCACATGTTCTTCCTTTTTCTTTTTTCTTTTCTTTTTTATTTTTATTCTTTTTATTCTTGCTTTTCTTCATACACGGAAGAACTATGAATCTAAAAGTAGCTATATCCACTATAAGTCACAGGCAAAAATATACTCAACTTATCTCAGTAAAAATTTCATGCAATCCCAACTAATGCATTACTTAATACTCTACTAAGCTTATGAAAGGGTAGGTTAATGGGTTTAAGGTTTTGAACATTTGGGTGTTTGTCAGAAACAAAAGGTTAAGGCTTAATAGGGGTAGCAAAGGATAGTGCAAAGGTTGGTCATTTAAGCCAAGGGTTAATACCAAAAAGGGCTTCAATCATCTATATTTAACATGCATCCAGTAGACTCAAACCGATTCAAAGTAAGTTGTGAAGGTAATAACCTAAAGAAATAACTCTCAACAAAGACATATAATGACTATGTATGGGGTCATATGTCTTAATCCTCACATTGGCTCAAATGAAAACTCATTATGCATCTCTATGCTACCTCATTGCTAAAATGACAATTATGAATAAGCATATGTATCCAACTACTTTTCATCACTTAATATGGTTCACTTTCTACTTAAGTAGTCTAATCTAAGTTCACACATGCATTCAATCTAATTCCAACTAGCATGACAAAATTTCATTGTAATATTCATCAAAATGATTCATGTGCGGTTTTAAAACTGACATAAAACATCATTGCTGACATAAAACACATGATATGCCTAAACATGCATCCTATTTAACATAATGTAAAAAATTCAATTTAGAAAGTTGATGTCACCTCCCCACACTTAAATATCACATTATCCTCAATGTGACAAATCAACCATCAAATGAGTGAAAATGACATCAAACCAAACAAAACAACTGAAAACTAGACAAATGACATAAAACCAAGCAAAGGAAAGCAAACCAAATAAAAGATGTAACATACACAAATGATATTAAACCAAACAAAAGAAATAAAAAAACAAAAATAAAGGGTAAGAAATGACTTATGGAGATGATGGTGGTGACACTGTGGGCGAAGTAGCTTCAATGTTGTTCCTCCAACAGAAGTTGAGGAACTTCTTCTTTAAATTGTGTTGTTCCTTATGGACTTGCCACATTTGACTACTGAGCTCATCAAGTTGTGATGTCATGCACTATTGGTTGGAAGCCATCTGGTCAAGGATTTGTCGGAATAGGTCAACGCCCGTTAATGCACTTGGTCCCGCCTTTATTGGTTCTTCCTCTTCTGCCGATACTGCTCAAGAGGTGGAAGGTTGGGAAGTGGATGTATCTTGGACCCTCTTATTTTTTGTGGAAGCACGTGTATAAGGATTGCGGAATTCCATATAAAGGACTCCACAATCTCAAAGCACCTTCTTCTTCTAAGTAAATTGAGAGTGGGGCTCAATAGGTCATCACTAAATTAGATTTGCCTTCACTAAAAACTTGACGGCGGAGTTTGTCACCTGGTTTATGATCCATCATCTTCCTCGATGCCATTGTAAGAAGAAAATCTACAAAAACGACACAGAAATAGTAAAATTTGCATTTTAGAGAGAGAGAGCAAAATCGTACCCAAATCCTTTTGTTTTTGAATGATTAATGCATGAAAAGATAAAAGAATTGTAAGATTAAAGAGAATAGATGAACAAAATACCAAGAATCTATAAGAAAATGAATATTTTTAGAGAGTGGAAAGAGAGAAGGTCGTGTGTTAGAGAGAAAGGGAGTGAAATTTTTAAGAATGGGTGATTGAAAAAAGGTCCAGATAGGGAATTCCCGTAATTCCCATGATTGTGGGATTACTCTCCAAAAACTTTCTGGAGAGAATTCCCACACTCGTAGGAATCACCACAATTCCCACGATTGTTCATTTTCCCTCCAGAAACTTTTCTCAGAGATTTCCCACGCTCTTGGGAAATCACCACATAAACGTGGGAATTGGTGATCCTCACAATTTCAAACCTTCTTCTAGGGTTATATATATTCTCCCTGATCCTAAATCCTACGAACATATCAAAATAATATCATCAACAAGAAGTTTAAAAAGAAAATCCAACTCTAATGAAACATGATCATAACTAGGGAATCAACCAAACAAATAAACAAAAATAATAAAAAAGAAATAGAGTTCTATGGGTTGCCTCCCATGCCGCTTCTTTTAACATCGGTAGCTCGACGATTTTCCTTAAAAATTCAGCCAGGATCAATTATAAGTAGCTTGCTTCCACATTTTTCATTCAACATTGGTTTTGTAGCCTGTAAGAAGCTGCAAATTGCAAAATGAACAGAAGGACAATATTGATAAAGTTAAGAAAACCAGTTAATTTTGTTAATGTCCTTTTCATCAACAAACTATTAATAAAATTACGAATAACAAGACTCCTTGAATCTTCCATTAAATCCAACAGTTTGTCATGTACGAAGGTGATTCGAAGGTGAGCTGCTCTCTTTCTTCCTTAATTACCTTCGTCTACTCTACTTCTTCTACTTCACGAACAGAGACTTTTATAACTTCTTCAAACTTTATTTCTGTTGTCATCTGTTGTTTATCCTTTTGTTCTTCAGAAGATTTAAACACATCAGTTATCCTAAATGAGCTACTATCCATCAAATTTTTGAATACATCATTCATGTTGAATGTCTCTTCATCATCATGAATCCAAAGGATAAGGTTCTTTGTATAGACATGTACCTAAGATTTTTTGATGTTCAAGCATGGTGTAATAAGATCTGGCAGATGGTATGAGGGGTTTCCATCCTTTTCTTCATCCTCTTTCTTTATTTCTTAGTCCTCTATAAAGTAAGGTTGAGCATGGTCTTCCATTGGTTCTTCTTTTTCTTCCCCATTTCTAAGTGTGATAGCCTCATAATGCTCTCATTGATATAATTCCATATTGCTTAGAGAGTCTTCCACACTTCTCTTACAAAATTCATGGGAAATTGTCTTACTTAAATCTCTAGATTGTGAATAGAAGCAGCATGATTTTTCAAAACTTGATCGAATTTCTTTTCTAGTCTCTTCTGACTTTCCTCTCGGTAAGAAAACATCCTCTTCTGCTTCTCTTCCATATCTGTTAGTTTGGAACCAAATAGCTCCATAAACTTGTCCAACATACTCTCTATTGCTCCAATTCAATCTTTCTCAATTTCAAATAGGTATTGGTGTCCCATGTGAGCACTTGCATTGTTGGACCAATAAAAATCTGGGTGGTTCTACTACCCTAGAGTGTATTTGTTCCAATAAGGATAGGTATTTCCCAAACCATATTGTACCTCATTATAATTTGCAAAAGTTCCTTGCTCCATATAATAACTCTCTTCCATCATTATTCTTTCTATTTCTTCTAGGCATCTAGCTTTTCATATTTCTCATTCCTTATTCTAAGATGTCTTGATTTGTCTTGAGATATCAAATAGTTTCTTATTACAAAGTTCTATCAATCTTCACGTGCCTCTTGTGTTCATACACATACAATCACATAAGGAAAAATATCAAAAACTCTTAAATCAAAGTGATCTAAATTAAACACGATGTTAAACATTCAAAACTTGTTGACAATAAAACCTATCTACTTGTTTTACGCTCAAAAACTGCAAATGAACATGTTGTAAGTTGTAGTTAAACAAAGCAGATATTGATCCCATAAGGATTAATGCCCAGACATTGCCTAATTTAGACACAACTTTGTATAAGAAACGAAATTGTTAAATGTGAATAATTTGGAAAATTAAATTAAAACTAAAAGATCAATGATGAATGAAGAACAATACCAAAATTACTGAAAAGTGGGAATTCAAGAATCTAGGACTAGAGATTACTTTTTCCTTATTTTATCTACCTCTTATTTTATCGATTGGATTATGTCTCACCCTAGATTTCCAAATGTACTAATTACCCTCTCTCAAATTGTAACTATTTATCCCTAATTGAATTAATAGGAATCAATTGGATGATCTCTCAACCTACTAAATGACTCTATTGATTAAAATAGTTATTAAACTAATTCAACTACCTATTAAACTATCTTACGAGTGATCAATTAAGTAGCTAAGATCTCTCTTCTAACTATTCAATTAACGTGAAAAATGTACGTCTATAGGTAGACAACTCTCGTTTTACAATCCTATACATATTTCATCTTACTCACTCTCTAGATTTGTTGTAAGATAACAATTAAAAACAACAATCACCAAAGATCACTTCATTTATTTCAACAAAATAGAAGTTCTACAAAATAGTTCAAAAGCAATCCCTACAATGAAATCAGCCTAGCATGGTCTCCATAACATCGTCAAGATTCAAATAAATCATCTTTACAAAGATTAAAAGAAATCAAGCTGATAGAAAATTTAATATAAGACTCATCTTATTGGCCAAAATCTGGAATTTTGGTGTTGATGAGCTATTATGCCAATCTTGATGATGATCCTTTTCTTCAATCCTTCCTTAACACTCTAAACATGTGTTCTACACTCAAAGGTGGTGTTTTTAGAGATGGGTGTCATCTCTCTTGAAGATAGAGGATTAATGATGCTTAAATATTCTAAAAACCCTAGGTTTAATGAAGCACCGCATTTAGCCTCAGATTCTAATTCCCACGCTCGTGCAAATTGGTATGATGCCCATGAGCATGGGAATCATAATTCGAGGCTTAATGCAGTGCTTCATTAAACCTGGTTTGATTCTCACAGGCATAGGAATTGGTCACAGATGCACTCCTCTTTTCTTCTCCACTTTGATCTCTAGTTTAACATCCAAGTTGCTCCATCTTCCTTCCTTTATAAAAATAGTCAATTCTTACCCTTAATTAACATCGAACACACGAGAACAGTAATGGAAATCAAACTTAATTAAAACATACAAAATGAATCCTACACTACAACAATGATCAACAATTATGCAAGAAAATAGATGTCAAATACCTAGAAAAACATATACTAATGCACACCTATCTGTGAGCAATTGATAGCTTGTAGAAGAGAAGGCTACGTGAACACTAGTGATCCACTTTGCCTTTTAGTTTTACCCTTGGAGGTCGAATCAAAAATTGAATTCCAAGGATTGCAATATAGGATGCAACCTCGAGTCATCTCACTTAATTGGAACCTAACGCAATGGATCTAATCTAGCCTAAATGTCATGAAATACAGCTAAATTGGTTAGGGAGTTTTGGTTCTTGGAGAACTAACAAAATTAAACTAATTGAAAAGGAAATGTGTAAAAAAATATTTTTGGATTTTTGGGGAATAAGAAATCGAAAGTTAAAACAATGATCCAATGTGATAAAATCCTCTTGAAAAATGAGCTTTGGCTATCATGGTTCAAAATAAATCTCTGTGGGAGTAAAACTCACTAAGTTTCCAAATGATAAACCATAAGGAACTCTTTAAGTCCAAGGTTTTAATCAAAAAACTCCATTTCTTAAAACCTTGTTGAATGCATCTTAGTGAGTGCAAAGAGTAAGTTAATCCAAATGGTTAATTTGGTGATCAAGTATCATCTCAATATCAAACACAACTAGGTAGATAAAAGAGAATTATCAAAATCACAAAATGACATATATGAGACTTCATATACTAAAGCTCCAAGTTCTGCATCAACAAACCCAATAACACAATTCATTGTTCAATACTTGATTAAACTATAATCAAGAAAATCTAACTATAAAGCATAAATCCTAACTCAGGAGTTCACAACAATGTAGTTAAATATAAACAAACTACTCCCCTTTAAAGCCCATTGAACTCAAGTCATTGCTACATCTTCGAGGAACAGGTGCTTAGCCAAGCATGGCTTCGGGAGACCTTACAATTGGAACCTTACCAAGAGCATCCGTGGCAGCAGCAATAAGTAATGAAAATGGCGATAGATAAAATGGAAAGAAAATGATGGATGACGGTGGTGAAGTGGAAAGGGGAGTCGGGAATGAGTGAGCTTCTCTTCTCTTGTGTTTTTTGTCATCTCTTTTCTATTTGGTGCCAACTACAACCTAATTTAGTAGGTTTTAAAATGAATGATGCCGGGTTGGGTCACACAATGTGTGATTTTTCCAAAATTAGTCTGGGTTTTCGAAGGTTCGCCGCAGCAACAAATGATTTTCGCTGTGGCAAACTTTTCCCGAAAGGTTTTCTTCTATCGCTGGATCCTTCACCACGGCGAAAGAATTAATCTTTCCCACGGCGAACTTTTCCCAAAAGTTTAGCCTTTATCTTCGGGTGTTTTACCGCGGCGACAGATCCACTTCGCCGCGGCGAACTTCCTGTTGCGTTGACTTCACTTTAGCCTTCTTTCATTCCACGTGGTCGTTTTGACTTCCTTTTCCTTGAGTCTCCTATAATAAACAGATGGTACTTTGTGGTATCAATTGTTCTCAGGAAATTAATTAGTACAATTAACATTGATTTGTAGCAATTTTCACCTTCAAACTACATAAAATAAAGGCACGCACTCAAGAATCAATTTAAGCACAAAAGTTAGAGATAGGAATCAAAAAGTATAGCAAAGGCCATGAAAATGTCACCAATTTGTGTTATAAACTTGGCTCAATCAAATTCCCCCACACTTTGACCTTTGTACTCCTGAACAAAGTTTATATGAGGCAAAGAGACACAAATGCAAAAGAAAAATTCCGACCATGCTTAAAATAAAAGTAGGAAATTGGAAAAAATCACTTTCTTAGAAATCAGTCCAGGTAGACTGAAAGAATGCTATGAAAATAAACACTATAATCAATTAATCCAAGAGATTGAGCAAAAGATATTTCACTCAAGGTAAGGTATTTACTCTCATCTCACTTGTTTTAGGATAATTTTGCTCTAAAAATCTGCTTAGTCCATTCTCTAGCATAAGCTTCTAATAATTCTACCTCTCCACTACAAGAACTACGATTTCGAAAATGAAGAGGACTTTTCAAGGTTGTAATGCACGGAAGGCTAGATGAAATGGATGAATAGATGAAAGAAGAAACAAGTATGAGCGCATACACCACAATTATGATATAGATGTCAACAGTAAGACAATATTTACACAATTGACAACTTTTTTTCTTTTTCTTTTCTTCCTTTTTCTCACTTTTTTTTATAAATGTACTTGAGAGCATATATATATATACATGCATTATTTTTCAAACTTTTTTTTTACAATTTGTTGAAATAACTAAAAGAAAATACAAAATAACTGTTAACACCATATAAGGATGAAATAACTAAAAGAAATCCAAAGTAAACTATTGACACCATATAAAGATGAGTGCCTGTGCTCATAAATTATGGCTCAAGGGGTTAGCAATAGATAGGTGTTTATGGGATGGTGTTTAGGTCAAAGGGTTGTGAAAGAAGGCCTCTATCATATTAACAAAATTCTAGTTCATAAAGCTTTGATTAAGAATTGAAACAAGTTCTAGAGAGATATAAAATAAGCAGATACACATAAAAATTGGAAAATTCAGGCCCAAATATCCTTCCAACAAGATTAATATCTCAATAAACAATCTCAATTTTTAAAAGCATAAAGTGCTACTTTGTCAGCATACTTTCACTTAATTTGTGTTGAAAACATTGAAAATGAAATCAGCCAAAAACCAGCTATCATTTAAAGAACGGGAGGTATTTTCAAGAACTCAAGAATCACTTTGAAAGTTACAAAAGCTTTGAAATACAAGAGTGTCAAGAATCTAATTGGCGAGAATTATTGAATGGAGGAAAAATTATAAAAAAAATATCACTTCTTTTAAAAATATTGCGCCATAAAAATCATGCTCATGCCACGGTGAAGAATGATTTCATTGTGGTGAAGTCACCAGAAATTAATTGTGCCGCAGCAAGACCAAAGTATACTGCGGCAAAAATCATGCATATGGCTGCAGTAAAGAATAAGTTCGCTGCAGCAAAGATCATCAATTTTGCCAAAATTACCAAGTTTTTCTTAAATTTTTGCACCATATTCACTATCATAAACATTTAAATGGCCAAAATGAAGCACAAACAAAAGGTGTAAGATTTGAAAACCTCCCCCACACTTAAACATCATATTTTCCTCAATGTGAAGTAAGCAAAACACAAGAACAATGGACGGAAATAAAGGAAGTGAAAGGGAAAGGCGCAGTAACAATAAATGGAAATAATAAAACGAAGTAGATACAAATGATGTGCAAAAAGTTAGATATTACAAATGAACTGAGCATCCGACAAATAAACTAGAAAAATACAAGAAAAACGTTTGAACTAAGCCACTGAGGGATCATCCCCAGCATCAGCAGGAGCATCGCTCGACGAGCCAGCATAAAAAATTGAGTCATCGTCATCTGAAGGAAGTTGAGAATGTAGGTGTTGAGCAAGCAATGCATCCATCTGTTGCCGATATCTCCGATCTCGCTCTTGCTAGGCTATGGCCTGATGAATAGTGTTCCAGAGGGTAGCCAGGTCAGTAGATAAACCATCTACTTGGTGAGTGAGGGACTACAAAGTGATAGGTGCAAGCAAAGCTAGAGAGGGATGATCGTCCTCGAGCGGCACGACCTTGGTATGGGTGACAGCAAAATCGGGAAAGGAGGTGTAAAGTTAGGGAGTGGGGCAGGTTGTGGTGGAGGTGGGGCGTGAGGCTGCTTGAGCCGGACATACTGAAACAGTGGGGTTGGGTCAAAGTAGCTATCATTAGGGTATTCCGGGATGTTATGAGCCAGAATATGTCAGTGATGAGGTGTGGGTGATAGAGTTGGTAAGCTTGGCGGTTGTGATGGAATCATGGAGGGCGGAGACAATGGCATTGACTATATCGATCGGGTGGCCAACCATAAGAAGGTATAAATATAAGGCTTGCTATTTGGTAATGTAGGCGAGCTGGGAAGTGGGAATGATGTTGTTGCTGATGAGATGAAGCAAAGGACAAGCTTTAGGGTGGAGATCGAAACACTTGATGTAGCATTGGTAAATGCGAGTTTGATGCCATTCGGTGCCCTTAGGATAGAGGGTATGAATGACATCATCCCAGGGATAATGGTAAATGAGTCGGTCGTAATGGCAGTAGAAGATGGGAGGAAGATTGTAGTGTATGCGAATGGCAGCGGTGGTAAAGGCTAAAAGAGATATTACACCATGGAAATTAATGGCCATGGTGTTGTGGAGGTAGGTATAGGTGTAAAAGTAGTGGATAAATTTGTCGTTGCCCTAGTCCCTAGGATGGACTAAGCCCGTGAACTGGGATTGGACCAGTTGGCATACAAAAGGATGGTTTTGAGGAGTCAAGGGGAAAGGTCGTTCCGTATAGAAAGGTCTAGCATCTACTTTGGTAGCTGGATAGAATAATCGGAGTCAGCCGGAGGATCAGAGTGAGGGGAGGAATGGGTGGGGTGAGAGGATGTGCATGGATGGGAGGATTGTGCGGAATCTGAATGATGGGAGGAAGCAGAGGAGCTAGAGGGGGTAGAGGTGGAGTGATGGGTGGTGTTCTTAGCTCGAGGCATGATCTTACAGAAAATAAGGAAAAATAAACGTAAGGAATAAACATAATTTACGAAAAATCAAAATTTGGAAAGCATGCCACGCTAAAATTGAGCTGTCACCACAGTGAAGACTGCACTCTTCATGCCGTGGTGAAGAATGGATTTGTCGTCGTGGTGAACGAACCCTAACGTTAGGAAGTAAGCTAAGAAAGAACGAAAAAAGAGTGAAAACTTATGAAAAAGAGGGGGAGGAGACTAAGACACCAACTAAGAACATGAAATGACTGAAGAAGGATGGGAACACGATGATGTCGCAAGGTAATCACAGCGGAAAAGTTGAGTGAGAAAGATGAAAGTGAAAGAAGGAGAAGAGGGCAGTAAGTTTCAAAGAAAGGGGGAAGGAAATGAAAAAAAAGACGGAGGGCAGCTGTAAGGTAAGAAGATTATTAAGGGTAGAAAGGGAAATATCCCTCGGAGGGTTAGTGCTGGAAATTCGTTCACCACGGCGAAGACTATAGTGTTCACCATGGCGAAAAGATTAATGCACACCGTGGCAAATTAACTTGAGACGTGATGTGGCCGCGACGAATGAAAAGTTCTTTGCGGTAAAAGTGCTACGTCGCGGCAAAGTTTTCTAAAGGGAAAAAAACACTTTCTGACCAAATACTTAGCTCATATGTAACTCTTTAATGATCATTTAAACACATGCAATTAATCATCTACACCCATTTCCTCTATCATAGAAAATGTATCATGTATCTATTAAAAGAGATAATGCAAAGGGAATATGAATTATTGAAGCAAAACAACTAAACCTAAGTCTTACTAGAAGCTAAACCTAATCCTACTGAAGTAGTTTCTCCCCCATATTAAGCCAATGTACTCATGTAGAACAATGTCATCTTCAATCATAAAGCAGAAGTACATTGTAAATGAAGGAAGAGAAACAGCCTGTTGCTTACGGTGGGTCTCTCAACTCCTAGGGGATGTTTGGCTCATAGCCATTCTGTGGTGAAGTAACTTGACCACTTCCTAGTTCTGTGCTAATGTCCACACTCTGCAGTTAACCTAAAACATCAGCAAAAAATATTTCCTCCAAGGAATCATTAGTTAATGGGTTCATTGCCAGTTCAAACTCAGCGCATGCATCATCAACAACAATGTCACGCATGTTCACTCCTAAGAGTGAATAGTCCTCATAGGGGTGTTTTATAGCTTCGTACATATTAAAGCTTACCTGTTGATCCCTGAGCTCTATGGTAATCTTACCTTCTTTCATGCTAATCATAGTACTAGTAGTCCTTAAGAAGGTCGCCCAAGAATCAAAGATGTATCCTACACAACTTCAGAAGACATATCAAGCACATAAAAATCAGCAGGAAAAACCAAACTCTTGACCTAGACCAAAATGTCGTCTATAATCCCCACTGGATGCCTAAAAGATCTATTAGCCATTTGTAACACTACAGATGTGGGGTTAGACTCTTAACTCCTAATGATTGATAAACACACTTAGGCATCACATTGATTGCCACCCCCAGATCTAGCAAGGCCCTTCCTATGGTAACTTTTCCTATTATTCACGGAATGGTGAAAGATCTAAGGGTTTTGACACTCGACGGGTATTTGGGGTTTAAAAGGGGATGACACATTCGAGCTCACTTGGACTCTCTTATTAGGCCTAAATTTCCTTTTGTTTGTGCACAAGTCCTTAAGATATTTAGTATAGGTCGGAACCTTTTTCACTAAGTCAAGCAAAGGGATGTTGACTTTGACTTTTCCAAACAAATCAATAGCCTCTTTCTCATGTTTAATGTCAGTCACATGCTTTCTCATTAAATATGAATTATGAAAAGGTAGGTCTTGAAGGTTTACCTCCTTACCTTGGGCTTTATGCTTGCTGGATTCCCTATGCTCATGTATTGGTGCTTTTTCCTTGGAACCTTCTGAAGTAGCTCCTTTGTTCTTTGATTCAGATTTCCTTTCATTCAAAAGTTCTTTTTCTTTGGAGCTTTCGAAATCCTTGATGTTGTTCTTGGGTAAAGACAATTCTCCACTATCAATCTCCTCATCACATTCTTTGTCCTTTTGCAGATTAAACCTTACTTGTTTCCCATTTAGGAGAGCAATTGCATTTAAACATTTTGGGTTCATCACAGTATTCAAAGGAATGGTCCCACTGCTTCTTGCTTGGTTCTCACTGATGTTGTTTGACAATTGAGTGACAATAGAGTTGATTTTCTTCACTTTTGTCTCCCATTGTTCCATTCTCTTTTCTAGGGCATTGAACCGAGCAATATTCTTTGAAGAATCTTGCTGAATCAGAGAAGCAGTGGCATTGAATTGATTATTAGTTGAAGTCCGCTCTTCCTTCATCAAAGTCATCATGTTTTGCAGCATTTGATTGGTATCCTCCTTAGGTAGGATAGTCATGAGTTGCTGTTGGTTGGGGAACTGGTTAGTGGAAGTACCAACTCCTCCCCCTGGTTGAAATCTGTTTTAAACTCATCCTTCTTCATTCCTCCAACTAAACCTTGGGTTGGCCTTTCCATCCCTCGTTATAAGTCTTGGAGTAGGGGTCCCATTTCTAATTCGGTCATCCTGGATACACTGCAGACACTTCTTCAAACTGACTGGGGCAAACATTTGATATATGCATCACCGACCTACAAGTATCACAGCTAGGTGCTGTGAGATCCATAGAAGATGTCGGTCGATGAACATTCATATTCTTCAACTCGGCAGTGATGAAGGATAATTGTGATGTCACTATGCTCTCTAAAGAGTCAACCTTTGACTACAAACTCTCCATTCTTTTAGAGTGGGCTACTGTGGTACCCAACTCATGCACTCCGCGGGTTTCTCTTGCACTGTACTGTTGATGATTCAGAGCCATCTTCTTGATCAAATCCCATACTTTCAAAGCTGTAAGATCAATCAAAGAACGTCGTGATGCCATATCTAACATGCCTTTATCTTGACATTTCAATACATCATAGAAATATTACACTAACTGTTAATTCGGTATTTGATGGTAGGGGCATCTAGATAATAAATCTTGGAAGCAGTTCCAGTAGTTATAAAGAGACTCATCATACTCCTAGCATGCTGAGTAAATCTCCTTCCTTATCAATGAAGTGCGGGAAGCTGGAAAGTACTTTTCCAAGAAAGCCTTTCTTAGATTGGCCCAACTATGGTAGGCATTTGTTACATGCCTTGGAAGACTCATGTACCACTCTCTTGCTTTTCCTTCCAGAGATAGGTGAAAAACCTTCCATAGTACTTGATCAAGTGAAGCTCCCACTAGTTTCATACTCTGACAAATCATAGGCAAAGATTGCAAAAGCATTTAGGGATCCTCTCCTATTAAACCATGAAATTTAGGAAGAGAATTAATGAGTAATCCCTTCACTTCGAAACTAACATCAAAATTAGGACAGGCAGCAGTAAATGGGTCATAATTCACATCAGAAGTTGTTGCTTCGCTAATAGTCCTTCTTCTTTGATTCCTATTATCATCACTTACTCGATCATGCTCCTCATTACCTCCATTATCACCATTCCTAGGTTGGTTAACATGAAAATTAGGGTTTTGGGGAAAAACTGGGTTGTCGGCCATATTCACTCCTTCCACAGGGCCGCTCTCACTATCTTGCTCACTCGATTCTTCTTTTATAAAATCCTTACTTCTCTCTTTTATTATTCTTTCTTTTTTGATTTTTCTTAAACGTCTCTCAATTTTAGCATAAAAGGGTAGGAGTTTTGCTTTCTGGGGCATGCAAAAGAACAATTCAAAGATAAATGAAAAGGTAAAAAAATTTACTTGCAAGCACACAAAGTCAAATAAAAGATGAGATGTGATGGGTGCAAGTGTATGGTATGTGAAAGTATGTATGCTTGTG
>JAOSBN010130566.1:0-29301 GCA_027563595.1 Erythroxylum suave
CTGGAAGAACAAGAGGTAAATCAAATTGGTTGAGGATACAACAACAAGGAGAGGATAGATTGAAAAAGAAAAGGATTCAAGAGCAAAGGCTTTGGATACAAGAAGAGGGAGAGGATAGCGCAGTGAAAAATTAAAGCTGTAGCGAAAGAGCCGGTAATATCACTATCTTGTTTATGTTTATTATTATCCTTATACCATATCATGTATAGGTTGGCATAATGATTTGGATATATTGCTTCCGTTGCAAATAAGATTTCTAAAAATTTTTGAAATCTACTGGTTCTCCAAATATGGCATGTTTTCCTTTCCTGATCCAACATTAAGGCCCCAAAATATACCCTAGATGAAATGTTACATATTAATATAAGTACATATATGATATGAGTTAAAATTGTACTATAATTTGAAAATGAAAGGTTTGTGACTTGAATATTGGTATAGGTGGACCATAATGAGTGAATTGGAATTAATTGAAGCTATTAGGGAATTGAGGTATTTAAATGTAAATTTGTACCAAGATAAATGTTCAAGAGACAAAATAAATTAGTACATGAAAATTAGAATGATTGAGCCTATGAGTTAATGACATTTGGCATAGTTAATGCATTGACATTTGGCATCATTCATTGTGTGACAAATGGCAGCATAATAAGAGGACTTGTGGCCTAATTGAAGTGTTACAAATGGAAGATTAAATGGTGGGAAAATGGGCTTCATGCCTTGCTGTTAAGTGGTATGTTCAGTTAGTGACACCTAGCTGTTGATGAAGTAAGTTTTTGCTAGAGTAAATCGAGCTTTATCCATTAGTCACTTTGGTTCCTTCTCTCCATTGAAACTCCCAATTTCTCTCTAACTTCTAGAATTTTTGCTAGGCTTTGGATCGTCATCACATAAAGTTTTCGTAAGCTACTGAATCTAGAAAAAGGTTCTACTAATTTTCTATACTATTGTTTCGTTAATGCTGAAAGTTGCACCTTAATCTTAGACAAAAACTGATTGCTAGGAAGTGTTAGTGTAACTAGATCTTTGACATGATTTAGAGTTGTTCTTTGAAGTTTAGAGAGGTGAGGGAGTATTAAACTTGGTATTATGTAAGAACATGCATTGTTTGATGTATGAAGTGGATAAAATGTGTACTGAATTTATGAAGAATTGTGGTTAGAAACTAGATACATGCTAGATACTCGTTCTACTAGATAAAATTAGTGGTTTTGACTTTCACGAATAAACTGTACTGATCTAGGAAAAATTGGATAAAGTAGTCTTCATAAAAATTGTAGTTCATCCTTTTAGCTTTCCAATGGTATATCACTTGTAATATTTGGACTTTGGACGAAAGAGATATGGCCTTTGCATGATAACATCACTGGTGTTGGCATAGGTTGCAACATTGTCCTTGAAAGAAATTCGTTTCCTATTTCAATGATTAAACTATATTGATATAGCCAAATTAGGTAAATTTGTCTTCATAAAAGTTGTATACTTTTCTCTTACCTTTCTATTGATATAAAGTTCGTAATTTTTAGATATTGGGATTGAGAAATATGAGTTTTACAAGTTTGAATGCACATCACGATCGTGCAACTGCCCTTTAATCATGGGAATGCACGATCATGCACGTGCTTATAGCCTTTCATTCAGGGGATGCATGATCGCACATAAGCACGATCATGCACTAACCTTTCAGTTATGGAATGCATGATCATGCACTAGTCAAAATTTCAAATTGGCACAATCTGTAGCATTTTGAACATAACTCATAGAATAATGAACCAAATTAAATGATTTTTGTTTCATTTGAAACTTAAGACATAGACAAACGTTTTTTTAGAAGAAATTTTTTTCTAAAAACATCATTTTCTAGGTCAAAATGGCCATACAAATCAGACCCAAAATCTTCCCTGAGATAATCTAAAATAAAGGTGTAGGAAAAGGATAGTGGGTAGGGTTTTTACCATAAAGATTTTATGAGATTTGGATTTGTGATTAAATTAATAACCTAAGGAAGGTCAAATTAGATAACAAAGTTTCTATCTTTTGGAACTTATAGGGTATTAAAGGAATGAAGTCTACTTATGAATGTTAATGTGATTTAAAGAACAAGAGTAATGTGTTAGTTGTGAATGTATATGAATTGGGAATTTGTATGATTAAATATAATGTGTGATTGCTTAATGAATTCTTTGGTGCATGATTACAAATATTTATATTCACAAGGCATGTTAAGTTTGATTAATTGACTATATGAGTGAGATGGATTAAGCCATATGATACGCATTATATCTTTTACATAAAATTCTGAAATCTGAAATGTTTTGTTTTAAAACTGTTAAGTCCAAGTCGTGGGTAAATAAGCATGCCTAGAAGGGTTTGCAGTTGCTCTTGTGACACTTCGGTGTCTCCTGTTACTGATACTTCGGTATCTCCTATTACTAACACTTTGGTGTCTCCTGTTATTGAGACATAAGTCTCTCCTGTTCCATGATACCGATCACGGTTTCTCCTGTATCAGTCCTATTACCCACTTCTATTAAAAAGGATTAGTAGGCTAATTCTTTTTGTATTTTTCTATATGCTCGGTTCTAATATAAGCAAACTCTTTTTTGAAATAATTAAGTTCTATTCTGATACAATATACAGACAAGTTATGTTTGATTACTTCAAAGTTTAGTTCTAAAATTTGGATAATATGTTCTTATTTTGTAAGTTTTACTCTAAATCAAATATATCTTGTTATGATTTGGCATATTTTGTTCTGAGATATATATTGATTGGTTTGCACTTTTATATGCTTAATTAAAGAATGTTTGAAATATAATCTGATTCTATATATGTGAATATTAGACGATTGTTAGAAACAGTCACCAGATTATTCCTTGTTTAGTTATTCCCCACTAAACTTTATGCTTAGCACGGTGGTTTTGCCTCCGTGTAGGTTCTAAAAAGAAGGTTTAAGGATTAGGACAAAGACAATCGCATTGGCCAAAAAGATTGTGTTTTGTTATGGAAATGTTTAATTTGTTTTTAAGTTGTATTAAATATAATAATACATTTTATATTTTGATATTTTGATGTAGATGGTCTGTAATAACATTAATACAATTGGGTTTTGGATGTAAGGCTTATATATGTTATGTTTCGAATGTGATCCAATCAATAATGAATAGTTTGTTCCTTGAGTTTATGAAATTGCTTTAGTATGTTTTGGATTATGTTGGTTTTGTTGAGTGTAGCATCTACATATCCTTATAGGGGGTATATGAGTGTTACGTTATTTGGTATCAAGTTAACTGCTGCTTATACTTGAGTGTCAAAGTTGTGTTTTAGCCTAATACGGTTTGTCCCATGTTTTGGTTATAGAATTAAAGATGGAAAGATCTCATAAAGCCATTGACGAGATTGTTGAGAGTAATAATCCTAAGCAATCTCATCCATCGATATCTAGACCCTTTGGGGTCAATCGATGTGAAGCTGAGATGTCACCTCCTCCTCCAGCTCAAAGAGAGGCTTTAATTAAGTTGTCTTAGGATATGATGACATTACTGTATTGTATGACTACACTTAAGGCTCTGATTGATCAGCTGCAAAAGTATGGAGCTAAAGAATTTTCAGAAACATCATTGGAAGAATCTAAAAGGGCTGAGTTTTGGATAGAGAAAGTAACGAGGGTATTAGATGAAATTAGTTTTCCACCAGATCAGATAATACACTGTGATGTCTCTCTTCTTCAGGGAGTAACCTATGAGTGGTGAAAGTTTATTTTGAGGAATCCTCAGCTACCGGTGCCTCTGAATTGGGATTTATTTTTCTAAGAGTTTAAAGCTAGGTATGTTACAGACGGTTACAAAAAGGAGAAGTGGAAGCAATTATTGAATCTGAAGCAAAGAAACTTATCCATTGATGAGTACTATAGGGAGTTCAACCAACTCAGCAAATATGCCCCTGAACTGGTACTTAATAAGGAGTTCCGATGTTATCAGTTTGAGGATGGGTTGAACAATTCGATTAAAGACCATCTTGCAGCATTCACTTTACTACAAGAAGTAAATTACCATCAACTGGTACAAGCCGCAATGAAAATAAAGAAACAAGAGATGGTAAAGAGAGAAAGGGCTCAACGAAGGGACTTTACTAGAGGAGGTCCATCCTCGGGCAAGTAGAGTCGTGAAAGTATTTCCTCTGCACTAGAATTCACTCAGAGATCTGTGGTTAGGGGAAGGAGACAAAACTTTCCCTCATCGATTACTTTTGGTAAAGGTTTCATAATGGGCTGAGGTTTTGGTGCTTCGGAGTGTCCTTATTGCTCCAAACATCATTAGGATAGCTGTTAAAGGGCTACAGGTGTATGTTTTAGATGTCGTAGCACGAAGCATCAGATAGCTAACTGCCCCATGTGATAGTCCCAGACATCGCAAGCGAATAGGGAGGTTTCTCATGTAGCTATTGGAATTAGAGGACGATTTAGAGGTCGTGGAGGATCTGGTCAAAACAGACCTAATTCGAGTAGTCAATCAAAAATTATTGATCAACCAGTTGTGCCTTTTACTTCAGCTCGAGCTTATGTATTAAAAGCTTGTAAGGAACATGATGCACCTGAAGTCATTACTGGTATTGTTTCTCTCTTTAATTCTGAAATGCATGCACTGATTGATCCTGGATCTACCCATTCCTATATTTGTCTTAGAGAAATGTCTAATAAGGAGATTCCTATAGATCAGTTAGAATATGACATTTATATAACCAGTCCTTTAGGTAGTAGTGTGTTGGTTAATAAGGTTTTTAGGAATTATCCTATTACGATCCAAGGAAATGAATATATAGCTGATCTGATTAGCCTGCCTTTTTATGAATTTAATTTGAATATGGGTATGGATTGGTTGTCCAAGCATCAGGCAATAGTTGATTGTAATGCTAAGACAGTTGTGCTTAGGAAGCTTGATCAACCTGAAATAGTATTGCATGGCATCTGCACTAGTTCTTTAGCTAATGTGGTATCTGCTATGCATGCTCGAAAACTCCTTTGGGAAGGATATGAAGCTTATCTAGCTTTTTTGTTAGAAGCTTAGAAGGAGGGTGTTAAATTGCTAGATATTCCAGTGGTGAATGAATTTCTGGATGTGTTTCTGGAGAAATTACTTGGACTCCCTCTCGAAAGGGAAGAGAAGTTGTCTATTAAAGTAATGCCTGGCACAGCTCCTATATCCAGAGCACCATACAAAATGGCTCCTATTGAATCGAAGGAGTTGAACATGCAGTTGCAAGAACTTCTGGATAAAGGGTTCGTTTGACCTAGTGTCTCACTGTGGGAGCACCAGTTTTGTTTGATAAGAAAAAAGGATGGCACACTACAAATGTGCATTGATTACAGGCAATTGAATAGAGTCACAGTGAAGAACAAATATCTATTGCCTAGGATTAAAGACTTGTTTGATCAGTTGAAAGATGCAAGTGTTCTCAAAGATAGATCTGCGATTAGGGTACTATCAACTTCGGGTAAAGGAGGTGGATGTACCGAAGACTACATTTAGGACCCATTATAGACATTATGAATTCCTGGTAATGCCATTCGGGTTAACTAATGCTCCAGCGACATTTATGGATATGATGGATAGGGTATTCAGGCCTTATTTAGACCAGTTTTTTGTAATGTTTATAGATGATATCTTGGTCTATTCTAAGAACGAACATGATCATATTGAGCATCTCCGAATTATGTTACAGATACTGCAGGAAAAACAGTTGTATGCTAAACTAAGCAAGTGTGATTTCTGGCTTCTAGAGGTATCTTTTTCTAGGACATGTTGTCTCTTCTCAAGGGATTAGAGTTGATCCTAGTAAGATAGAAGCAATTGTTACTGGAAGCCACCACAGAATGTGACAGAAGTGAGAAGTTTTATGGGCTTAGCTGGTTATTATCGCCGGTTTGTGAACGGTTTATCGATGATAACATTCCCTTTAACAAAACTGTTACGGAATGGAGTAAAGTATGAATGGTATGATAGATGTCAGAATAGTTTTGATCAACTGAAAAGTATGCTTACTGTAGCTCCTATATTATCTCAATCTACTTTTGGTAATGAGTATGTTATGCTTAATGATGCATCTAGAAATGGCTTAGGTTGTGTTTTGATGTAGGATGGAAAGGTAGTTGCTTATGCCTCTAGGCAACTAAAGCCACATGAATAGAATTACCCTACACATGATCTAAAACTAGCAGTAGTAGTGTTTGCTTTGAAAATTTGGCGGCACTACTTGTATGGTGAAATACATAGAATTTTTATATATCATAAGAGTCTGAAGTATCTGCTTACCCGAAAAGAACTCAATCTGAGACAACGACATTGGTTGGAACTCTTTAAAGACTATAATTGTATTGTGGACTACCATCCAGGAATGGCTAATGTCATGGTTGATGCCTTGATTTGGAAGATTATTTCAATATTGTCAGTGCCGCATGGTGAATGGGGTCTTGTATCTGAAGGAGCTTTAATAGCTCAATTGAAAGCTAGGCCTATCTTGAGGCAAGAAATTTGTGATGCTTAGAAAGGGGATGATAAGTTGCAACAACTTATCTTTACTACTCGAGAAGGTAAACAAATTGACCTTTCTGTGAAAGGAGATGATGATTTTGTATTATAAAGATCAGTTATTTGTGTCAGATAATGATGAACTTAAAAAGAAGTTGTTATTTGATGCTCGTAATACTGTTTTCACTATGCATCCTAGTGGAAATAAGATGTATCAACATCTGAAGCAGCATTACTGGTGGTCAGGTATAAAGCGCGATATAGTGGATTACATATCTCAATGTTTGACACGACACCAGGTTAAAGCTAAGCACCAAGTTCTATCTGGTTTGCTACATCCTATTTCTATTCCTTAATGGAAATGGGATAACATTTACTATAGATTTTGTTACTAGACTTCCTCTTACTCAGAGGAAGCATGATGTTGTATGGGTGATTATTGATAAGTTCACCAAGTCTGTTCACTTTCTACCTGTTCATTCTTATTATTCATTGAATAGGTTTGTAGACTTATATGTGAACGAAATAGTGAGGCTACACAGAGTACTAGTGTTCATTATTTCTGATCCTGATCCTTAATTTACTTCAAAATTTTGGAAAAGTCTGTAAAAAGCTTTGGATGCTTAAGTGAAGTTCAGTACTGCTTTCCATCTCTAGAAAAATGGACAATCTAAACGAGTTATCCTAATATTAGAAGATATGCTTTGGGGCTATGTGTTAGAGTTTTCAGGAAGTTGGGATAATTATCTGGCTCTAATAGAGTTTGCTTACAATAACAATTATCAGACTAGCATTGACATGGCGCCTTATGAAGCGTTGTATCATAGAAGGTGTAGAACTCTGGTGTGTTGGACTGAATTGAGTGAAAACAAGAAGATCAGGCTTGATATTATGAAAGATACTGCAGAAAAGGGTCAGATTCAATATAGGTTGAAAGCTGCCAGTGATAGGTAAAAGTCCTATGCTGATCTAAAAAGGAAGGATATTGAATATCAAGTTGGTGATCAAGTGTTTTTGCAAGTGTCACCGTGGTAGAATATACTTCGGTTTGGTAAGAAAGATAAGTTCAGTCTGTGATATATTGGTACATATGAGATTCTTAAGAGAATCGAACCAGTAGCTTATCAATTAGCTCTTCTTAAAGAATTAGCCAAGTTACATGATGTATTTCATGTTTCCATGTTAAGAAGCTATCGATTTGATGTTACACATAAGATTCTTGTACAAGAAATTCAGGTACACCCAGATTTGTCTTATGAAGAAGGGCATGTATCTATATTAGCTAGAGAACTTATTCAACTCAGGAACAAGCAAATACCTTTGGTGAAAGTACTCTGGCAACACCATGGACTTGAAGAAGCAACATAGGAACCAAAAGAAACCATGAAAGCTTAGAATCCTCAACTATTCTATTCAAGTATGAATTTCGAGGACGAAATTCTTTTAAGGGGGAGAGAATTGTAAGGACCCAAAATATACCCTGGATGAAATGTTACATATTTATATAATTACGTATATGATATAAGTTAAAATTGTACTATGATTTGAAAGTGAAAGGTTTACGACTTGAATTTTATTATGGATGGACCATAATGAGTAAATTGGAATTAATTGAAGCTATAAGGAAATTGAGGTATTTAAATGTACATTTGGGCTAGGAAAAATGGTCAAGAGACAAGATAAATTAGTACATGAAAATTAGAATGATTAAGCCTACGAGTTAGTGACATTTGGCATAGTTAATGCATTGACATTTGGCATCGTTCATTGTATGAAAAATGGCAGCATAATAAGAGGTGAAGTGCTACAAATGGAAGATTAAATGGTGTGCAAATGGACTTCATGCCTTGGTGTTAAGTGGCATGTTCAGCTAGTGACACCTAACTGGTGATGAAGCAAGTTTCTACTGGAGTAAATCTAACTTTGTCCATTAGTCACCTTGGTTCCTTCTCTCCATCGAAACTCCCACTTTCTCTCTAACGTCTGGAATTTTTGGCTAGGATTTGAATTGTCATCACTTGAAGTTTTGGTATGCTACTGAATCTAGAAAAAAGGTCTACTAATTTTCTATACTATTGTTTCGTTAACGCTGAAAGTTGCACCTTAATCTTAGATAAAATTTGATTGCTAGGAAGTGTTGGTGTAACTGGATCTTTGAAGTGATTTGGGGTTGTTCTTTGAAGTTTGAAGAGGTAAGGGAGTATTAAACTTGGTATTATGATAGAACATGCATTATTTGATGTGTGAAGTGGATAAAATGCGTACTAATTTTATGAAGAATTGTGCTTAGAGACTGGATACATGCTGGATACTCATTCTATTAGACATAATTAGTGGTTCTGACTTTCATGAATAAACTGTACTGATCTAGGCAAAATTGGATAAAGTGGTCTTTAAAAAAATTGTAGTTCATCCTTTTAGCTTTCCAATGGTATATCACTTGTAATATTTGGACTTTGGACAAAAGAGATAAGGCCTTCGTATGATAACATAACTGGTGTTGGCATAAGCTGTAGCACTGTCCTTGACAGAAATTTGTGTTATGTTTTCAACAATTAAACTATATTTATTTAGGCTAAATTAGATAAAGTTGTCTTCATAAACGTTGTAGATTTTTCTCTTATCTTTCTATGGGTATAAAGTTTGTAATTTTTGGATATCGGGATTGAGAGATATGAGTTTTACAAATTTGAATGCACATCACGATCATGCAATTGCCCTTTAATCATGGGAATGCACGATCATGCACGTGCTTGTAGCCTTTCATTCAGGGGATCCACGATCGTTCACTAACCTTTCAGTTACGGAATGCACGATCATGCACTAGCCAAAATTTTGAATGTGCACAGTCTGTAGTATTTTAAGCATAACTCATGGAACACTGAACCAAATTAAATGATTTTTATTTCGTTTGAAACTTAAGACATAGAAAAACGTTTGTTTAGAAGAAATTTTTGTCTAAAAATGTCAATTTCTAGTCAAAATGGCCATACAAATTAGACCCGAAATCTACCCTAAGAAAATCTGAAATAAAGGTGTAGGAAAAGGATAGTGGGCAGGGTTTTTACCATGAAGATTGTATGAGATTTAGATTTGTAATTAAATTAATAACCTAAAGAAGGTCTTATTAGATAACAAAGTATCTATCTTTTGGAACTTATAGGGTATTAAAGGAATGAAGTCTACTTATGAATGTTAATTTGATTTAAAGAACAAGAGTAATGTGTTAGTTGTGAATGTATGTTAATTAGGAATTTGTGTGATTACATTTAATGTGTAATTGCTTAATGAATTCTTTGGTGCATGATTACAAATGTTTATGTTCACAAGGCATATTAAGTTCGATTAATTGACTATATAAGTGAAATGGATTAAGCTATATGATATGCATTGTATCTTTTACATAAAATTCTAAAATCCGATATGTTTTGTTTTAAAATTGTTTAAGTCCTAGTCGTGGGTAAATAGGCATGCCTAGAAGGGTCCGCAACTGCTCCTGTGACACTTCGGTGTCTCCTGTTACTAACACTTTGGTATCTCCTGTTACTAACACTTTAGCGTCTCCTGCTATTGAGACAAAGCCTCTCCTATTCTATGATACCGATCATGGTATCTCCTGTATTAGTCCCGTTATCCACTTCTGTGAAAAAAAGGATTAGTAGGATAATTTGTTTTATATTTTTCTATATGCTCAGTTCTAATATAAGCAAGCTCTGTTCTGAAATAATTAAGTTCTGTTCTAATACAATATACAGACAAGTTTTGTTTGGATACTTTAAAGTTCAGTTCTAAAATTTGGATAATATGTTCTAATTTTTGTAAGTTTTGCTTTGAAGCAAATATATCCTGTTATGATTTGGCATATTTTGTTCTGAGATATATATTGATTGGTTTGCGCTTTTATATGCTTAATTAAAGATTGTTTGAAATATGATCTGATTCTGTATATGTGAATATTAGGCGACTGTTAGAAACAGTCGCCAAATTATTCCTTGTTTAGTTATTTCCCACTAAGTTTTATACTTAGCACAGTGGTTTTACCTCCGTGGAGGTTCTAATAAGAAGGTTTAAGGATTGGGACAAAGACAACCGCATTAATCAAAAAGATTGTGTTTTGTTCTGGAAATGTTTAATTTGTTTTTAAGTTGTATTAAATGTAATGAGACATTTTATATTTTGATATTTTGATGTAGATGGTTTGTAATAACATTAATACAATTGGGTTTTTTATGTAAGGCTTGTATATGTTATGTTTTGAATGTGATCCAATCAATAATGAATTGTTTGTTCCTTGAGTTTCTAAAATTGCTTTAATATGTTTTGAATTATGTTGGTTTTATTATGTGTAGCATCTATATATCCTTCCAGGAGGTATGTGGGTGTTACACTATCACTACTACCGTCAACATTTTCACATTCATCATGAACGCTAACAAACAAGCTTCTACTACTAATTTCATAATTCAATCTCTCCCTTATATTTTTCTCGTATTGATATTTTTCAAGCAAAGTTTTCATTTTCCACTTCACGTCATGACTTACTTTTTAAAGGATTCCACATCTCCTTTAACCCTAGTTAAATGCTTCTTTTAATCGGGTGATTCCTTTACCTTTCAAATGCTTATTACAAATAAGCAAATAGTATGATTCTTCATACTGGAGACCAATGAAACATAAGCTTAAGTTAGATCATTGTATCTTCCTAAAGCGTTAAATGTTTAAGAGTACTTAAACTCCCTTCCGTTTACCTTTAAAAATAATTGAAGACATATATCAAAATAAAGAATACATAATTTCATTATATAATACGTGTCTATTTTATACAACATGACTCATTTTTATATGATTGCATTATATACAATTCAATTTCATCCAACATAATTTAATTTTATCCAACACAATTCATCAATAAATCAAAAACCAACAATTTAAGTAAACATACACAATTATATATTACGTATGTCCATCTTATGTAATACAAATCATTTCTATGATTACATCATATAAAATTCAATTTCATCTAACACAATTCAATCTTCTCCAATATAATTCACTAATAAGTCAAAAACTAACAATTCAAGCATTCAACATACACAATTACACAATACACATGTCTATCTTATATAATATCATTTGTATGATTACATCATTATGTATAAGATTGTACTGCACTAAGATGCTTTGAATTTTTCCTTCATGTATCTAGAGAAAATTGAGTAATTAACTTCTATACATAAATATGTAATGAGCTATCATATAATATCATTAGATTTATCACTAGATTTAGAGGTTTTAACATAATCAAGAGCCCCTAACTACAAACTAAATTAGAAGTTAAATGACAAGATTATATGGGTGAAAAATGCTTCAGAAAAATACATCAAAGCAAATAGCTTTAGGAATCTTCCCACAATAAAACCCCAAGGTAATATGGTACATATTTATTTGGTTTAAGAAATATAATCCAAGAATAGCTTTCATTGCCTAGCTAGTTGTGAAGCACATGTTAAGTACAAATGATAAATTCAACACCATTGCAAATGGTAATCCCTAACGTTGTCTTTGTAATTAGGAGATTAAAATAGAAATCATTCGTTCTTTAAATGCTCTTAATTCTTATGCATTAGATTTTTTTGAACATTTATACAAATTATCCATTTCATTAACTAATTGAGATAACTTAGTTTATTTAGTTATTATAAATAGAATTGAAGATTATTCAAAAAAATTTATTGATATAATTCAACATCAAATATCTATTTCTCAACATATTATCGATAAAATAATGCCCAAATACCCAATACTAATTTTAAGAATAACAATTGTGTAACTATAACAAATGATTATACCAGTTAATTTTTTACTTTAAACAAAACACTTCATTCACAACAATTCCACAATCCAATCAAACCAGATAAACAAAACACTCCGTGCATTTCATTCAATTCCAATTTTTCAATCAACCATTCATAACAATTCAATTCCAAGTTTCAACCATTCTTAAAATTCATCAATGTTCCAACCAATTCACAACCTCACAATCACAAATACAATTCAAGAACAGAAAATTAACAATTGGAAACACACCCAAAAAATCATAAATTTAATGGGTTAGGTCGGGTGAAAACCAAATCTGGTTTCTCTTTTAGGTTTAGCAGGAGCAGGAGTAGGCAGCGATAGCGTATCGAGGCGGATGAGGATAACAAGTGCAGGAGAAGGAAGGAGAGGTGGATAGAGGCAACAACAGGCGAGGAGAAGAAGGGAGGGACTAAAAAGGTGCATTGGAGACTAGTGACGGAGGCCGACCAATAGCAGGGGGTAGAGACACGATGGCATCGCGGTGGAGGATGGTAGCGACGAGTAATGAGTATTTAGGCATGAAGAAGGATGGTGTATTATGGTAAATAAAATAGGTTCGCTTGGCACTCTTATTAAGGGTGTATTAGTGATTAAAGTGAGTTGTATTTTAATTACAATTTATTAATTATCATTGAATTGAGTTAGTTGTGGTAAGGTATTTTTGAAGATTACGTATGAACTTATTAAATTTGCTATTTGAACTAATCAAATACTTTAAAAATATTTTAAAAGAAATTATTAAATCTTAATTAGTTTTGTCCCAAATATAAGAATGTTAGCAATTTTTAGCTTAGTCGTGAGTTCGCAGGCAGTAGGTACGGTACCAAAATTAAAAAGGGTAGAAATAGCTATGCTGCTTGGGGATGCTGCTAATGGGCAAGTGGTTACTGTAGTTTGTTTTGTAATGATTAGGGGTTGCTAATTAGGCAAAAAACAGATGTGGCGTCGCCCGGACTCGAACCGGAGACCTTCAGTGTGTTAGACTGACGTGATAACCAACTACACCACGACACCAGATGGCAAGTTCCAAATGGATTAATTTATAATAATAATTTATTATAAAAATTTACTTCCTAATCCATGGTTGAGACTCGAGGATAAGCTCCTGGGCAACAACATGTCAGGCAACTCGATTTCTCTTCTAACCATCTCACCCACGAGTTTGGTGTTCTCTCCTTGCCTTGCTGCTGACAGACATCATGCGACCCGACACTATCTCCGTCTTGTCTCAAAAGACCCATCTTCAGTCCATTCACTCCATTTCAAAAACATTCCTTTCCTACCATCTCTACCACTTCTTCCACACGCCCCTTTTGATTTCCTCCATGTTTCAATCAAAAGATATGATCTTTGGTGTCTTGATGCCCAAACTAGGCGAAGTAGAGGCGGTGGCGCCGTCATGGAGATAAATGACTCCGAGGAAGACGAGTTCGAAGGCTTTGGCGGCGACGAGGAAGTTCATGATGGTGGTGATGCTGAAGATGAGGGGGAGGAGATTTTTATGCCACTTGAAAAAATGAGAAAGTGGTTTGCTAATAAGCCTCGTGGGTTTGGTGAAGGGAAGGTTTATGACACTTCTGTTGAAGATAAGCTGCTTGAAGAAATTGAGCGTAGTAGAAGAGCGCAAGCTGCTAATCTTAATAAGCTCAACAATAATCCTCCAAAGGCTGTAACCAGCAAAGTTGAAGTAACTAAGAACAAAGGTCAGGTCTTTTACCTTCTCGCTCTTAATCTTTTGTGGTATGACGTACTCGAAGTGTTTGCTGCGTACTTTTGGTATGGTAAACTGAACCAATACATGGGGTTTGTGCAGTACCTGAAGTTATACCAGGTGGAGTTCGTGTGCAGGTTGTAAACCTTCCTAAGAAGAAGAACATTCATAGAGATTTGGAATTGGCTTTTAAAGGAGTTCCCGGTGTTGTCAATATTCATCCTGCTGTTGCTGGAAATAAGAAGACTAAGGACCCTATTTGCAAGGGTTTTGCTTTTGTAGATTTCAAGTGTGAAGCGGATGCTGCAAGGTATGATGGCATTTTCATATCCAACTGAACCGTCAGAATTATATGGTCAACAAGTATTTTGGTGGAAATTCGCCTAATTTTGGGAAACTCTATCCTGCCCTTTATCATTACCAAATGCTGCTTTTAACAGTATTATTTTGTCTGATTTATAGCATTGCAAGCTTGGTAAACTACAGTTTCATAAGGAAATATTAGAGATTATCTTGCAACCTTTTAAGGACCTTTAAGTTGGGTAGCTATAAACAAGGGGATTGAAGTCTGAAAATTTATGTTCGCAAGTAGTTTTATTATTTCATAACATGCAAAAGTAGGCAGTAAAAGCATGAGGAGATCAAGGTACAATGTTATGGTTAGTTATCATGTGAAACTTAATGATTCTTCCACTGTTCCACAACAGTAGTACTTGGATTATGATTATGACAGTCAAAGTAATAGCCTGGCATATGGAAGAATGTTACCTTGCCGGAAACGTCATACCATCAGATGTCTGGAATCCGTGACTGGTATAATGCGTTTGGAATTCTCTCTTTTTCTTCATTCATTTTAAATTTATCTCTATCATGGCAGGTTTGTGCAATTGTTTTCTGGTCAGAGTATAAAATTTGGTAGGATTGAAAAGGAAATAAGATGTAAGATGGCAAAATCACAAGCTTCCAACTTCTCTCCTGGTGAGTTAGGTGGTACCGTCGATTCTACTCGACTCGTAATGCTTCCTACCTTTGAAGCAGACCTTCAAGCGGATTCTGATAGGGACGATCCTCTCATCAAGGAAACTGCCATCAAGGAATTGGATGAACCAGATGATGAGCTCATAACATCAGAAATAGAAGAAGTATCACTGGACATGGAATCTTTTAGCGTAGAAGAGTGTAGTGATGATGATAAGGTAGATTCACCAGTTAAGCCTGTGACCATTTCTTCTTCCCTGAAAAAGCATCATAAGAATGGGAT
Source organism: Erythroxylum suave (assembly GCA_027563595.1). Taxonomy (NCBI): domain Eukaryota; kingdom Viridiplantae; phylum Streptophyta; class Magnoliopsida; order Malpighiales; family Erythroxylaceae; genus Erythroxylum; species Erythroxylum suave. The sequence goes on from JAOSBN010130566.1 coordinate 15,359, forward strand.
TGATAAGGAAAGGATGAATGCTTCAGGAAAGAAAGAGAAGGGTTCAAAGCTGCATGTTCCAAGTTCGGCAAAGAGGTAATTTCCTGTATTTGGCAGTAGAATGGACGCATCATTGTCTGCCTTTTACTGTTTTCCTACATTCATTCTACCGTGTTCATCCTGATGCAGGTTAAGGGTCAAAGAGAAAACTCTGCTAACAGAAGTGTTCATTAAATATGCATCGCAGACTGCTTCAACTTCAATAGAAGATAAATAATTTGTGGCATTTCCTTATTAAAATTGCCCCTCTACCATTGGACTAGTGCAAGCTGCATATGACTGCACTTGCTTATCCTTTAGGATCACAAACATTTTTCGAATGGATGGATTCGAATTTTGAAGGTCATTTCCTTGAATCATATTTATGTGCTACAAAACCAAATGGAAGATCTTATGGCCAACCATAAATCCTAAAATCAATAAATGATTGATTGAACATGAGTAAATAAATGTCAAACATCCTTTCCCATTTCAAACTTTAGATAGCTTTTTAACTTTCAGAACCTTTTGTCAGAAATTGAGCCAGATGCTTAAATTGATGGTGGATTCTGGTATTAAGAGCCATTCATATTGAGAAACAATCCAGCATGAGATAAATTGTAAAATCAGAGAAGCAAACCAACAGGTACTTTGTATTTCATAATGAAGTCGACAAAACACAGGTTGTAATATCGATAGGAAAAAACTAGCGGGCGGTCTCTGCGCAATTGCGCATGATGATGCCTTCTAAAATAAAATGTGCAAAATAAAATTTACTTGGATAATATTTGTAAGTTGTTTGTTATATGATTGTAGTATATCGAACACATGCAAAAGTATATTTAAGTAAAGAGGTAAGATAAATAGTAAAAAGGGCGGGAAAAGAAAAGCAAAGTTAGTCTTAAATATGGAGAAATTTATAGACAAAATCATAGTAGATCATGCGTTCATAATAAGTCGTAGAAAATTTCATAATAGAAATCAAATCGTTGTGCAATTCAAATAGCATAGTTAAGAGAGTTAAGCAAATATCTATTGAATTCTTGTTGGTTTTCTAGAGCAAGTTAGGAAGAATTGAATCTACCAACATACATGTTTATTTCAGCTAAGATATTTCTTAAAAGTTACCCGGTGGTGGACATCAAATATTTGGATAACGACATTTGATGCATGACTCCTTGCACTTTCATCTTTATCTGTAAAAGCAAAACCATCATGTGTTATTTAGGCCGTAAATTCAATACAAAGATAAAAAAAATTTAGTAAAGTTATAAGAAAACATGCAACCTAAAAATGCAAAGAACAACTGAATTGGTGACTTCCAAATATTTATAATAACAAACAATTGTGCGTCGTATGTATGCCTTGACAGTGAGTCTATACAGCCATTGTAAATCAAGAAAGATGAAGGTAAAACAAGAAGTTACAGGAAATCACAAAGTATTAACCTTTATCATGGTATACAAGTGAGCTTCAGCTTTTTCCTTTCACTTCAGCTTCTTGTCCTCTTGTTCTTTCTTCAATCTTATCTGCAGTAAGAAATTTGAAGTGCAGTTCAATTTATGTGAGCAACAAAGAACATAAAAACAAGAAGTAGGCAAAGTTCATAGCTAACGTTTCACCCTCAGGTGGTCTGCAATGTCGTTCTCATCCATATTATAGATTATCTTTTCCTTGTCACTTTTAGGAATGTACACCAGCATATAAGCATTTGAATACTTTGTAAACTTAAAAGGTGAGTTATTGAAGCCAGGATTTGTCTTATGGCAATTGATGAATGGAAGCAGGAAAAATTAGTCTATGCTAATTACAAAACATGAAATACTCTAAGCTATAATATTGTACCTCTTCCTCACCACCATACAGCTCGTGTAAAGCCCGTTTAACATCATCTTTTGCTATCCGCTCATCTTCAAATTTAAACCTACATTTGACAAAACCTTACGAGTATAAAACTTATGGAAATAGAAATGTTTTGATGGTTTACAGAAAGCTTCAAATGTTAATTGACATAGAAACAACAAGTTGAACATTTTGGAATTTTGTAGTAAGAATTGAGAAGTAGACTGTCTAATAAAATGCAGATGAAACACGAAGATAATATGCAAACAAGAACCACAAGCTACCATGTGATGTACAATAAGCTATAGTTGTTTATATCCTCATTATAAACACTAAATAGAATGAAAGCGTAATTTCTGAAACCAGCGGTGTTATTTTATAAGTCATCCGCAATTCCATTCTTCTGTTTAGCCTAGGAGGTAATTCTTTTAATATTCGAACCTCATCTTTCGATGAGGTGATAAAATGATTTCACATCAAATATGTCATTAAAAGAGCTGGAAAAGCTGCCATTCCCATGGTTGAAGCTTATGTTTTCCATAATTGACCGTTTTTGCGGTGAAGATCCCAAGAGTTGTTGCTGACTGAAACATCATATTCAACCCTCCTCGAAGATGAGTTGGTGTCATTTCTGATGAGTATACTGGAACAGCCTTGACAAACCAAAATACCACAATTGATACGTCTTTGCTTGTCCTCGATTAACTGGAGATTAAGTAACTTGAAGCTACCTGATTGCCAAAACCAATGCCTATACCAAGCATTAAACCAGCTAGGAGGAGCATAGCCAGGTTGACAGCTGAAGCATTCAGGGAGGCTCCAATTAGAAAGTTGATGCCTCCACAGATAATGCTTGCTTGACGTCCAGAGATTTAGGTCACAGGGCCTGCAATTAGAGACGTAACGAAACCAACAAGGTACAGAGAAGACGTAAAAGCCGCCAGCCCTTAGTTGTCATATTTGCAGTAGTTATTTTCATGTGCGTGCTGCTTGTTTTCGTAGACTTTATGGAAGAACTTCTCCAAAAATCCATACATTGAGGTGACACCTCCTGTTCATTATTGATACAGATATTCATATTTCGGGCTTTGAAATAGAATTCATAAGCATTAGCCAGTAAAAAATCCAGAAGATGTTCTTATTATATGTCTTTGGCATATGAATTTTTTTTCTTCTAGCCAGAGAACAGATTCTGGAAGAAGTGAGGCATTAACATTAATCTCCGTTTCTTTCTGACAAGTTTCATGGACAGGAATTGGAACAAAGAAAGGAGAGAAGCCAATCGCTCGGATTTTGATCCTATTATTAAAACCTTTTAATCTTTCATTTTCTGTATGACACCTGAGTTTCAACATAGTGTCATGCTTTATAGAACTATGAAATGGATACTCTGTACATTCTTCAAAGATGGATATTGTGGAACTATCAATCTAGGATTGGTGCAAGAACTTTTTGATCAAGAAAACACACCTGAAATTTCAATGTCATATCCGAAGATTGATCGACCAACTGCAGCAACAATTCTTATCCAGTTCTGGAATTATAAGAGTGACGTTCAAATGTCTAGCTATAGGCACCATATCACAAATTTGTAAAAATGTAAAGTAATTAATTCCCAAAAATATGCAGATTGAGAATGTTTCAAAAAATTACAGTAATTCATCACAAACATCGCCAAAAGCTATCCACTATAGCCACCATATCACAAATCTATAAAAAATGTGAAGTGATTAATCCCTAGAAATATGCAGACTAAGAATGTTTCAAAAAAGTGAAGTAATCGATCAGAAACATCGCCAAAAGCTATCCACCCATAAACATCCTAATTTGAAGGCATTTACTTCCCACACAACAAAAATTATCAATATAAATTTTTTTTTCATTTTTCAATGATTCCAAAGTGAATTTATTAACAAATAGTAATGAATGAACTACTACGACTCAGTCTTAGGTGGCAAAAACATAGCAGGGGCAGTGGGGACTTTTTTTCTGATATATAAAAGCTAAAGCAATAAGCAGAGTTGCGTGAATTCTTTAAAAAGCTCTTCATTAAATGCCGTAAATATAACCAAGAATCAATCTTTATCATTGCAAATGGAGTATCTATTGTCATCAACCTTTGTAAACCCTGACAAATATTTCTCCACCTCATCTCACTCCCCATTTGTTATCGTATGCTCAAAGTACCGCATGTTGAAGAAAAACTATGACTCTTGCTTCAATCTCGACTCCAAAATTAAACCCAATAATAAATAAATAAAAACATTATACTACAAATTGAAAAAATGAAATAATATAATAAAAAATGATAGGCAGCAAGTTAAAGAAGCATACTTATGAACAGTTTCTTTAAGTTTCTCTTCATCAAGAAATTGAAGTATTGAGAACACGAGCTCTTTGCTAAGCGAAGACATGCTCCAATTCTTTTATATGTAAACACCTGCCAAAACAAAAGCAAAAAAAGAAGTAAATTTTTACAAAAGTCAAACTCAGAAATCTAAACCTTCACAGATCAACAACCATTTTAAATTTCTCTTCATCAAGAAATTGAAGTATTGAGAACATGAGCTCTATGCTAAGTGAAGACATGTTCCAATTTCTTTATATGTAAACACCTGCCATAACATAAGCAAAAAAAATAGAAAATTTTTACAAAAATCAAACTCAGAGATTTAAATCTTCACAGATCAAACTCAAAAAATTCCTGTTGAACAAAACACACACAAACAAACATAAACCAAGCATCCATATCAAAAATCTGTAAAATCGTAAAGTGATCAATCCTCAGAAATATGCAGATTGAGAATGTTTAAAAAAAATACAACAATTGATCACAAACATCACCAAAAGCTATCTAGATATGGTACCACCTGGAATCCATGTCACATCTGAACCAACCACTGAACCCCTTCCTCTATCTTCGCTATTAGCCTCGGTCCCATCAAATTGTTCCCTATTGAGGTTCCATAGAAAATTTTTACAAAAATCAAACTTAGAGATCTAAACCTTCACAGATCAAACTCAAAAAATTCTTATTGAACAAAACACACACAAACAAACATAAGCATATCACTGGAACAAAAAGTCTCAGAAGATTCCGAATTTTAAAAAATAAGCACAAAATTAAACAGTGAAAAAAATCAACAGTAGAGACGTAAAAGCATTGACTATTGCACCGAGCAAATATAAAAAAGATATAGCAGGATCGATGAATGGATTTTAGCAAGGAAAGGTAGGAATACAACGTTAAAAAGAACACCATTTCAAAAATGATGAAGGTTAATAACCTTTCAATCCAAAATGGAATTTGCAAGTGAAGTGAAATGCAAAACTTTAAGGACAAATTAAAATGCCAGACTAATTGCAGTAAATTAGAAACATGTGCTCTGACATAAAGGACTACCGTTTAAGTGGGCATTGCGGTAGGTGGCCTTTCAATCATAAACTATTCATGTTATTTGGAGCTAGTAGCATAATAGAGATGCAATAGATAGTACAACATGTAAAAGTTAGCTTAGAATAGACTGTATAGGAAGGTATAAACAAGTTATGGTGAAGACTTTGTAGAGAGGGAAGAAGCAATTAATCTAATTGCATGAAAGAATTATAAAGCCACTGTCATTTAATTTATAGTTTACATTTGAAACGTTACATATCTAGCAACAAAATTGTGAGAATAGAACCAAAAAACTAACCTGTAACTTTTTTTGCAACAACGGGATTGATATTTTAGAATGCATTGCTGGGAAAGTGGCGCACTGTAATTATCTAAAATGCATCTAATGAAGTAATGTAAAATGGCCATTATAAAATTCAAAAGCGAATTTGTAGAACAACACATTGATATGTAAATAATGAATTAGCTGCATCAGTTGTATCTTTGATGAAATAACTTTTATGATGATTGAATCCTGTAGATACAATGCCAGTTTTTGGCAGTTTCATTGATGCCCTTTCAAACTATAATCACTTAGTATTCATGATTGCAGTATAATGCTTGCAAATGATAATAAATTTTAACAACCAATTAAATGAAAAGTTACAAAAGATATATAATCTGTTTAAGGTAATAGTATAAGAAATACAATTTTAACGACAACCAGATCATTTTAAAAGGAAAAACAAGTCATAGTTTATATGGAAGTAGAACATCATGAAGAGTGCTTTACACAGTGATAGCGTTAATTAATATTTAAAAAGGATTTAAAAAGTTCATGATAATTTAGCCTTGTTCTTGCGATCATTAACAGGAACAACTGAGGTTGGCGTCGATTATGGTCCAGTTTCTTCAAATGTTTTGTCTAGACATTGTTTAACTCTTGAAGAAGAAACAAGAATATCTTCTGAAAATAAAAAAAGTATATTAGTGAATGTTCAATGAAAAAATAATAACAGTGAAGATTTTAGTGAATTTAAATTGTTTAAAAATGGTAAATAATAAATAACAGTATTCACAAATACAAAAATGAAAAAATATTTAATAAATAATGATAGGTACCTGAAATAGTTGAAAGTGTCATTTCAGGATTGCTATCATCTTTTTTTTCGCTTGAAATTGAACTTTGTTCTAGTTCAGCATCATCAATTTGGTGGTAATATATAACAGTGAAACGTTGCCTCTTGTCCAATGGTTGGATCTGAACAGGTTTGATATGAAGGAGAAAGGTTTTTGTCTTTAATTCAGCATGGACTTTATCGAGAGGAAGTTCCATACTCTTTTTACCAAAGAGGAAATTGTAAATTATTAATCATGTAATAATTATGGCATAAAAAATAATGAAATGTATTTTTATTTGTAATAAGTATAAAAATATGACCTGGTTGTAATATTGCGTAGCGCCAACTGCACTGAAGTTCAACAAATTTTTGGCAAGTTCTCCAAAAATGGATGTTGTCATAGTTCCTATGCTATCAGTCAAATCAATATCATATCGGCATCTACATTTAAGGAAAGTAAATCAGAAAATGTTTAGTTGAATAAATAATGAATATTAGAAAGTTGCATTGAGAATTGATATGAATGATTTCAAATTTAGGATATGTTTTGAAGGAGACACAAAAAGAACTTGGTTGGTCATAACATGTGGGACTTGTTTATTTCTTATTTATTTTTAAAAAGGCAAACAATTTAGAGTGAAAAAGGGTAGAAGTGCCTAGGTTCAGCTGGATGTTTCTCCTTGCAAGAATTAAATGTAAATGTAACTCCATATGAAGCGGCGGTCGAACGAAAATATTTTTTGCAGCTCATATACCAATATTTTTGCTGAATGTGTTGAAAGAAAATACAAGCTTTAATCCATGCTATCTAGAAAGATACAAACAGATGTTCATTACGAATATTCAAATTAGATAGATAATATGTGAGAAAAAATTTCGTAGTAGAATGTAAAATGTATGTACCTTATCGGTGGGCTTCAGAAAAATGATATTTGAGATTTTTTGATTTGATCCAAAAGATAGATTAGGATCATATTTAAGGTAAGTCTGTTGGGTGACAAGGTCTTTTAGCTACTTGTTGTTATGTTGTATCCTGGGAAAATGGTAATTATAAGCATAAGTATAAAAATATGTTAAAATGTGTATATCAGTTTGTTTGTTGTAAAGGTAAAGACGGGAAATGTGAAAGCACCAATTTTTTAAATCTACAGCTTCTTGTATTGGTGGATCAATGAGAATTGCAGAATCAAAACATGTGGATAATCCAACACCTGAAAATTTTAAAATGTAAGCCTAAAATGAATATACGAGAATAAATATAAGGAATATAATAATATAACGAAAATGGAAATAGAATTACCATTATAAAAGTGAACTTTTAGCCTACGACATACAAGTATTGGATAAGTATGTAAGGTTTGTGTAATTTGTTGTCCTTCATTTGTGACAAAAGCGTCCCAGATTGACAGTATGATGGTTTGTTGTCTAATAAAAAAATGAAAAATGTTAGAAGAATCAAACGTTATCGAAGTTCATTAGTTGTAAAGAATATAAGAGAACATAACATACTGTTTGTTAGCAAGGACAAGTTTTTTGACAGTCGAAATTTTATCGCCTTTGTTGATACACCTCACATCCAAAACTTGAATAACGACAGCCAAGATATCTATCATATAGTAAGGATAAGTAATGTAATGGAAGAAAATTCGTTAGAGAAACAGATATAAGATCTAACCTACTGATTTTTCCTTGTTATTGATATAGTTGATGAGCCCTGTAAAGGATGTATAGGAGAATTTGCTTGGTTGGATGTTGTTGTCATTAGTTATTGCCTCAACAATAGTGTGAATTGTAATGATCCATTGAATATTCAAGTCTTCAAGTTGGAATTGAGGTGGAATTGGCTTGACAATGGCATTAGAAATGACGTAACTTTTATAAGGCTACAAAATGGGGCTCGTGCTTTGGATGTCATCATTAAATATGATAGCTTCGATGCATAATCCCTGTTGGAAAGAACGAAATCCAAAAAAAGAGCTAAATAATTATGGTGATAGAGAACAGTAACAAATTCAAATTTTGATACATTGATTTAAACTAAAAGTGGTAATGAAATTTTATAGAAAAAAGGAGATAGAAACAAAAAAAAAAGTTTGATTATTTCATGAATTTAGTAGTTTGAATAAAGAAATTGTAATTGTTATACCTCTGAATCAAAAAAGATAAATTTTTGTCTCCTAGACGGCATGTTAGGTGATGTAGCAATTTGTTGTTTTTCTTAGACGGTTATTTTGCATGACCACCCTTCAGCACCAGGTAAAATATCTTTGATGAATAAACGCTTCTCCATCCTACAAAAACAAAATGGTTAAGAAAATATTGACATTCTAAATAATTTATTGTAGATAAAATGAAACTAAATAAACTCAAACAGAACACTGAATGTAACTTTTGCTTATTTTGTATGTTACAATTTAGACAATTGGAAAATTTAACGGAATACAATATTCCTTGTTTTGTGATGAATTCTAAAGACTCCTGGAATAATTAGAACTTTAACTGATTCAGGAGTTCTAGCTCTTGACAAAGCAACATACAATTGTCCATGTGAAAATACAGGCTGACGAAGATAAATTCCTACATAATCAAGAGTTTGACCTTGCCACTTATTTATCGTCATCGCAAAACATAAACGAACAGGGAACTGTGTTCTCACAAATGGAATCCCATTTTTTTCATTTTCAGAAGATTGTAGAGGAATCTTGGGTATGAAAACTATTTTTCCTTTATAAGGTCCAAAAACAATTTCTGCGAAAATTGTGTGCTCTTTTAGTTGTCTGCATATCAATCTTGTGCCATTGCACAAACCTTCTGTTGGATTCAAATTTTATAGAAGCATAATTGGACAGCCTTCTTTCAGTAATAATCTATAAGGAGGTAGACCTTTAGGATTTAAAGAGTTTAGAAAATCCTCATAATCTGCTTGATGTTTTCGGTCAACTATTTTGTCAAAACTGACAAATGAATGTAAATTTCTAGACAATTTATTGATCATCATGTCATTAATTTCGTCAACGCAGCTGTTTGTTGGACAGAGTACACATCTATTTATCATCTGATATGGATCAGATGAATATATGGTTAAGTCAAGGAAAACTCACTCAAGTAACCTAGTGAAATTAACAATGTATTAGAAAGACTTTACAAATTATTTTAAAGAAACAATAAAATGGGCACTAAATGATAACATATAAAAAGTATAACTTGTTAAGAGATTCATCTTTGTTATGATAAGGAATAACCAGCTGTTCGGGTAAGGATATCTGATCTTGCTTGTCAACATGTTCTATACCTTCTCCTACCCTCAATAAGAAATCAAAAAAAGTTGGACTTGATATAGCTCTCATGTTTATTGTCAGAGATAATTTACGTATTTGTGGCCAAAGATGTGAATTTACAAGGCTTGAATCAATTAATTGTTCTTTTATGGCCTGGTCTATAATAGGTAAGGTTTGATGAAAATCACCGCCGAAAACAACAATCTTTCCACCAAAAGGCTTATTGGATTCCGTGATATCTTATAGCAAATCATCAATGGCTTCTCGTTTTTCCATTGAAGCTTCGTCCATTAGATGAGATTGGATTCAAATATCAATTTTGCAATACTACTCTGCTTACTTAATTGGCAAACTTTTTTCTTTGAAAAAATAAGTAGGATCTTAAATCTTAAGTGTGTTGTCCTACCACCAGGAAGTATTGATGCAGCAACACCAGATGTTGCAACAGCAGACCCTGTGATCGTAAAGTTGCAAGAAGTGCTTTGTACAGGAAAGTCTTCCCAGTCCCACCTGGACCATCAATGAAAAAGCTGCAACCATTTGAACCAAAAACTGAATCAAAAATCAAATCAAAGATGTATTTTTGTTCCTCATTCAACTTTGAGTGTAACAATAAATCTTCTGGATCAATGTGTATATGTTTCTCACTTTGTATTTCTTTACTGAGATGCTCATAATGATTAACTGTAAAATCATATTATGCAAAATGATAATCAAATAAGCTCTCCCCATTTGTTTTAGGGATCTATTAATATCTTGGAGGGTCATCCTTGTAATGTCCTTAGATGTATATCCATTATAAGAGAAAGCATGATGGTAGTCAGAACAAAGATAGTCTTTGAATGTTTCCCAAAGTTGCTTAGGATTTGCTGGTGAACAATAGAATAGAAGTGTAGCAAATAAAAGTCTAAGCAAAGCTAGCATTTGAAATAAAGCAACCTCCTTAAGAGTTTCTTCTATGTAAGAGTCAGATGCTAGTAAGCCCAATTTTAGTTCAACCTTCCTAAAACAACTTGCTTTTTCACCATCAATAGTCAATAAGTCATCAAATGATGTTGGTCCCTTAACATGCATAAGTAACAACCTTAGGTAATACCTTTTTCCTTCTTTAGGGTCAACAGTAACCAATCTTTCTATAACCTTCTTTCAGCTCCTTTCTGACCACGTTTTTGTCTTTGGGTCCAAACAAATCTGGGGAATCTTTATATAAACATTTCAGCTCCTTCGCATTTTTATTTGTCAAATTCATTTTGAAGAATTCAGTTAACATTGTTCTTGAGAAGTCAATTTTTCTCTACAAATAGGACAAATCTGAATTTTTGTCAAAGGAGATAGATTGTTGATCGGGAAGATGAACCTGAAGGACATAAACAGATGGACTGATTTCTACCAGATGAAACTCATACATACGCCAAAAAGCTTCAAGAGGAGAAATTCAAAGACCTTCTTGGAAATTACTAATTTTGTCAATATCGGCAGTGGTCTCTTGATCAACAATACTAAAATTAACAAGATCATAGCCTTTGAACACATACTTATACAAGTATTTAACAAGCTTAACAGTAGAACATATTTCGACATTTATGTGGCAATCAATGAGAAGCAAAAGGTATGGACTATGAGGAACCACCCATTTGTTATCCACCTCATGCCTAGAAATCTTCACTTTTCGGTCGTCATCTCTTCTTCTATAACAAGCATAGCTATCCTCACCATGGACAATAAAAGAGCAAAATTTTTCAGATAATGGTTCTCGCATGCACCATTTTTTATACAAAGGTTGTCTTTATTCATATGACCACAAGGACCATGGATCATGTGTTTAATGACAAGAGAATATAACTGCGAATTTAGAACGGGGTCTGGGTATTTCAGCAGAAATGATCTGGTCATAAGATTCTGGATTAAGTAATTTAGAATGCGGTTTAAGTATCAATAACAAGCATAAGGGAAACCCCACTTTTGGAACTCTATAACATAAACACATGCCGCAACTTCTCCAAAAATTTGTTTCTTAATCAGTTCATTTTTAAGGATTTCAAATTTAGCTCTAAAAAACTCTCGCCAATAAATCGGGCCTATCTTATGCCTTTTCATGAAACTTAAAGTTGTCTTGAATCTCCTTCCACATAGGGTTGCAAGTCATGGTGAGGAAAATGTCAAGTTTACCATACTTTTGTACTAGAGCCACTGCATCAAGATAATGATGTTTCATGTCACTTGGACCACCAACAAACGAAGTTGGGAGCACAACTCGACCGCCAATTGGATAACCTTCAATTTGACCAACAACAATACTGTACAAAACACCCTGTAATATCTCTGTCCTTATCTCATTTTGTTTCTTTCTATGGAAATCAAGTCTGGTTGTTTCAATCTTTATATAAGCACCTACAACAAATTGTTGAAGTAGCCTTAAGCTATGGAACAGCATTGACTCATCATGTTCTCTTATTTGAAGCTTATAACAATAATACTCTCTAGCAGAAACAGTTCCTTCTTCACAGTATTCTTGATTAGCAACTACAAATTATACCAACAAATTGAATAAATAAAAGCATAAGGTTAAATAACACTATAAAAATGAAGTAGGATAAGAAAAACTTGCCTGTATTCTCCATATTAGATAAATCAGATGGATCAGTAAAAGAATTGAAATTGATGTGATGTTCCTGATTTGGAGCATTATTTCTCTTTCTTTTTTAAAACAACCTCTTAATTCCACGGTGCCATCCAAATTCACCATGAGGAAATAAAAGAGGATATTGTAGGGGATCATAACAGGCGTAGTAAGATTTGATTCTATAACTTGTGCCTGAATGACTATACACTTGGATGTGTGGAGAATGATCAACCTTTCACCATCCGTCTCAATCCATATAGCAGCTACTTGTGATGCAGTAGGAAGATTGTATAAACGTTAATCAAGTCTAGGATAACACTTCAAGACTATTGTATGATTATCAAGTGTCTGAATATCTCTAAGACTCCTGAGAAATTTAGCATAGGGATTATGTTGTAGGAATGTCATAAGCAGTTTTAACGTATCCTCATGAAGTTTATCACAACTCTTTGTCCTTCTTGTAAGTTCCTCATCAATATCAAAAAAATAAAGTTGGATGCTAAACACTTTATCAGTTGTCGAAACTAAATTGTCAAGGAAATCATAAACTTGGCCTTAAACATGAAATGTATAAACACCTTTCTTATTTTTTGTCAATTCTCGATCATACCTAGCCCCATAAGAAGCAAAAGCCACATTATTATTATATGCACGAACATTCTTCCTGAAATGTTCAGACTCTTCATCACCATCAATAAATAATCATTTTAGTGCATATGGAATTTGAGGAACAATGATGGAAATCTCTCCTGATGAACAACAAAATGATGGGGGCTCTAAATAGATTCTTTTGGCACCACAATGACCACGGTTGGGAATGAAAGGAAGCTGTAAAGTTTCAGCAAGATAATTCTTCAAGCGTGTTAGTTTTGAATAAGAATAATGATGGTTTATTCCTAAAAAGATTTATAAAAAGATTGATCAGTAGGAGGAGCAATAATAATAAAATACTACAAAGAATATAGCTAAGAAGATTTATACCTTGACGCTCAACAGGTGCCAATGAGGTTGATACAACAGAAGAGGAACATATATTTGGACAACCTAAATTATGATCCATGGGAGAAGAATGATTTACATTAATATGATTGACGCAAGAATTAGTAGATGGATTTTACACCAATTGACTACTGAAAGGACGAAGAAATTGTCGATCATCCATAGTAATATTATCAATGGTAGAATAAACAAGCTGATCATTAACTACTTTACGTCGACGCTCTCCTATAGACAATACAGGTCAATCAAAAATTTCTGTCATTTTACGACCAAACAAAGATAGAGTAGGATTACTCTTTTTTGCAACATAAGCTTCTCGACGTCATTGTAGAAGGGCTTGTTTCTCATTTTTTGGTATTTCAGCATACTTTTTATGCCTTTTGGCATTCCTATTCATCTCTGGAACTAGATAAACCTAGAACGAAGGCGAAAACAACTAACAACTATGCATGTTAAAAAAATCTTGTAGAAAGTAAAGAAAAATAAAGTAATAAATTAATATAATAAGATAAAATTATTAACATGTAATTATTGTTCTTCAATGTATAATTATATAATAAAATTTATTGTTTTATACTATATATATATATATATACATACACATATTTATACAATTTAATTAAATATTAAACAATAATATGTTCTAATATGAGAAAAATAGCCTATTTAGTGAAACAATAAAAATA
>JAOSBN010130621.1:0-29289 GCA_027563595.1 Erythroxylum suave
AATGGAAGGAAAATGATGGATGACGGTGAAGTGGAGGGAGGAGTCGGGAATGAGAGAACTTCTTTTCTCTTTTTTTTCTATTGTCTCTTTTTCTATATGGTGCTAGCTACAACCTAATTTGGTAGGTTCTAAAAGAAATGATGCCTGGTCGGGTTGCACAGAGTGTGATTTTCCTAAAAATAGTCCGGGTTTTAGAAGGTTTGCTGCGGTGACAATTGATTTTCCCGAAGGTTGGGTTGCACAAATGGCGAAAGAATTAATCTTCACTGCAGCGAACTTTTCCCAATAGTTCAGCTTGGATTCATCATTTTTCGTCGCGACGACAGATCCACTTCACCGCGGTGAACTTCCTGTTGCAATGACTTCACTTCAGCCTTCTCTCATTTCATTTCTTCTTTTTGACTTCCTTTTCCTGGAGTCTCCTTCAGTAATAGATGGTAGTTTGCAGTATCAATTGTTCTTAGAAAAATTAATTAGTGCATTTAATCTTAATTTGTAGCACTTTTCACTTTCAAACTATATAAAATAAAAGCACACACTCAAGAATCAATTTAAGCACAAAAGCTAGAGATAGGAGTCAAAAAGTATAGAAAATGCCATGAAAATGTCACCAATTTATGTTATAAACTTGGTCTCAATCAGAAGTAATGATCATTACTAGAACGTACAGTCTCTGCCACCCCGATTTATATTGGTCCAACAATATAAGGACTTATTTAAGACGTCAAGATCTATTAGGACTTCAGCAAGATGAATCTAGTTTATGGGATTCTAAATTAGACCAGATCCTGGATAAGCTCATAGACATGGAGGAAGGATAAAAGAGACTAAAAGAGCAAATTTAGCAAGTAATAGAAAATCATGCTTAATTTATTCACAACCTATAGATTTAAGTGAGACTACTTTTCTGTGAATTTTGTAAGAGATGTGGAAGACTCTCTAAGTAATATGGAAATGCATCAAAGAGAGAAATATGAGTCTATCACACTTAAAAATGGGGAAGAGCCAAAAGGATTAGTAGAAACCTAAACTGAACCCTACCTTACTGAAGACCCAGAGACGAAGAAAGAGATTGATGAAAAGAATGCCAACCCTCCCTTTTATTCACCAGTTCTTGATATACCATTGTGAACATCGAAAAATCTTAGGTAGATGTCTACGAAAAGAACCTTATCCTTCCGATTAATGATTACCAAGGGACATTCAACATGAATGATATATTAAAGAATCCGAAGAAGAGCAGCTTATTTAGGATAATTGATGTGTTTGAACCTTTAAAATAATAAAAAGATGAAGAATAAATGACAACAAACATCAAGTTTGAAGAAGCTATGAAAGTCACTATTCGTGAAGTGGAAGAAGCAAAGGAGACGAAGGTGAGTAAGGAAGAAAGAGAGCAACTCACCTTCTTACAGGACAAACTGTTGGATTCGATGGAAGATTAAAGGAGTTTTGATATTCCCTGTTTTGTTGACAGTTCACTTGAAAGGAAATTATTGAGCTTAATTGGTGCTCATAATATTATCAGCATTATCCTTCTAATTATTTTGCAATTTGTAGCTTACTTACAAGCTATAAAACTGATGTTGAACGAAAACAGTGAAAGCAAGCCACTCATAATTGATCATGACTGAGTTTCCAATGAAAGAAGAGCATTGAGCTACCAACGTTAAAAGAAATACTACATGGGAAGCAACCCATAGATTGTTTTCCCTTTATTTTTTATTAGTTGCATTTCGTAGTTAGGTCATTTCATTTTCAAATAAAATCGGGAAGGAATAGGGCTTCAACATGAAATTGATGATCAAGGAAGTAAGCAAAGAGAGGTGAAAGGGCCACAAATAGTTAAAAAGTGATTTCGGGGAAGTGGAGAAGAACAAAAGAAGAAGAAATATAAAAAATTGGTGAAAAAATTACAAGTAACGATCGTGGTCTATGGCAGGGTAGAAAGGGGACACACGATTTTTAAAGTCAATTTTACCATTTTTACCCTTTATTCACCTATATATTCATTTCTAACTTCATTTTTTTCACTTACTTTCATTTTTACTTTATGTAAATATTTTGATTTTGATATGCTTAATAGGCTAGAATTGCACGATAGGGAAGACAACTCAGCAGAAAGAATTCAATGGGAAAAATTCATACACTTCCAGTTTCCCTTCTACCAAAAGCTCACTTTAGAATTCTTTACTTCTCTTTCATACAAACTTAGAAACCTTGAAGAAATGTGATTTAGGTTACAAGGACGAGCTTATGAACTAAACATTAAATCATATATGATATGTGTGGGTTCCCCGAATCTTCTATTATCGATCAGCACGATGATTTTCATACTTCTTGCTATTGGAATGAGCTTAGTGGGTTAAAGCAATTCAATGCCAAAAATGATCATAAGGACCTATAAGCACTTGTTATTGCATAAATTCATGTGTCAACTTGATAAATAGAAACTAATAAGTGTTTAACAAAGGAACTCTTATTGTTATGGTGCATGGATAACAACATTCCAGTGCACACCTCCACATATGTGCTAAACGCTACTATTGCAACTTTGTGCAAGAGGGGCAATAATTTAGGTATGGGGTACGTAGTTTCCACCGTTGCTAAGTATTATGGCATGGACTGTAGTGGTTTTTAGTTTTTTCCATTGCTAAGTATTATGGCGTGGACTATAGTAGTTTAACTATCCATTTCCCAGACTTCCTAAATCTATGGCATGTGGAAATACTTAAGTCCTATAATATGGAACTCCGGGATATCAGCCAAAAGATGCATATGAAGATAAAGGCTAGTTAGGTGAGTTCGAGTACAACGTCACCTCAGCATGCAGAAGATGACTTGACTAGTGAAGAATCTGAGGAGGAAGAAGAAACAGAAAAAACTGGCATGGACAAGAGTGCTTGATAAAATCTCTGTGAGTACCAAGGTAGTCACAATACACTTGCGGAGAACTCTAGAAGAATGAAGGAGATGGTCTGAAGTCAACGACATCAAAGTCGGAACATAAGTCGTATCGATCATTATTTTAAGGTTTAAGGTGTCCAACTACCACCTCCAACACCTTTCCCATCTCTATCACCATGAGGCCTTGTTCTAACATTTTTCTTTTTACCTTTAATCTTTACTTACTTTTTGTTTTACTTTAATTTTATGTCTCTTCTTTCCATATGTGTTTGTTTTTCCCCTTCTCAAATTGAGGACAATGTGTTGTTCAAGTGTGGGGACGGTTATGTGTTTTGATTTCAATGTAGGTTTTGTATATTATGTGTAGTTGTTAGATTGCACTTTTTGAATCGTGTGTAATTGTCAATGGATTAAATTTTATTTTATTTTGAACATAGTCTATTAATTTGTGGAGAATCATTAGCTCGCAAAAATTAGTGAATTGAGGCTTTTTGGTTAAATATGCAGCTTTAGGATTTAGTGTTAACTTGTAACCCTTTAAATTGTCACATTCATTCATAATTTGGGGTGTTTTGACTTACGTATCTTTTCTATTATTTTTTCATAGAAACGAGTAGCTAAAGCAACAAGGTAGGCATCAAATAAAAAAAGTGTTTGTTAATGTTAAATAAATTACTATTCCACTAGCCTTCGGGTTATAAATAAAGCTAATAGCCAGTTGGGAATGTGATGTAGCTGAGTAATTGGATCAACACACATCACAAATATGTGCCTCCATATCAAAAGACTATAATGATTTTTCAACCAAGAAACTTAATAAAAAATGAAGTAGTTGAGTAACCAGACTAACATTCATCTCCAATGTTTGCCTCTGAGTAAAAGACTAAGTTCTTGTTTAAATTAAAAAAAAAATTATTAAAAAACCACCGAACTTGTAATAACTTGACATTTCATAAAAACATACTTGGGAGTAGTTACAAAGTTTCAATAACCAATGAATTATTAATGTGTGTGTGAAATTGAAAAAGGTAAATAAATTAACACTTGCGTGGATTAATATGCATATTTAGTTTAAAACCCCTAGTCACGAATTTTGTTTGTTAATGATTTGATATGACTTGAATGATTGTCCTTTAAATTAAATTTATTTCCTGAAGTTGAAACCATTTTCTCACCACTGCATTATGTGTTTGTTGTTTTGTTTGCTTGAGGACAAGAAAATGTTTAAGTATGGGGATGTTGATAAGTGTGAATTGCATCATGTTTTAGGGCTTTGTTTGATATGTATTTAATGGCTAATTAAATTGTTTAGCATATGTTTAGGTCAAAATTGTGTTAGTTTTTTAATTATTTATGTTTTAAGTGTTTTATGGGTTAGTACAAGTCTTTGAGCTTAATTATTATGTTTTTGAGGTACCTTGATGTGTTTGTTAGTGTTTCATAGTCAACATCGAAGGACAGAGAAGTTTCGGAGACACTAAGGTTGAAACAATGACCCATAAAAGCACTAGAGTCAGCCCATATTAGAAGCCTAGGACAAGGCCATCAATTGTGACCTACTTTCCACGATCATGACAGATGACTCAGATGTGGCCCAAGATCAAGGCCCTGCATCCACGATCTTGGCTTGCATTCAAAAGATGCACAGACACTCAAAAAGTCAAGTTTGGAGGGATTTTTTGCACCTTTTAAACCCCAAAAAATCCTTGGGACTGCCCAAAACACAAAAGGTATTTAAAGAACACCCTAGAGAGAATTGTCGAGAGATAGAGAAAGAGAAGGAGGAAGAGAGAAGTGGAGAAGAAGTCGAATCGACGTACTTCCTAGATTAAGAGTTTCCTAACATCCCTGCCTCTCGTCTTCGTTTACATCGTATTTTCTATTTATTTTCCACTTTTATTATTGCATAAAATGGGAATAAAAGTATGATGATAGGATTATTGAATGTTGAGATGTTCTAAACTCACCTTCGGTTTTTATATTTGATTTAATGAAATTTGATTGTTTGTGTTTTTACTAGATTTATTATGATTTAATTTCTGCAATTGCATAATTCGGTGATAAATTGAGAGGGTGAATCGAGTGAAAAATAATTAAATTAGGCTAGTGAAAGTTAGGTGATTTAATCTAACAAGAATTAAATCATCGGTAATTTGTGCAAACAGAGATCTTGCATAGGTTCTCGATAGTTGTTGGGACAACTTTATATCTAATTAAGGTTTTAGATAGATTGTTAATCAAAAGATTGCAATTCCCATAATATAATTAAGGTTTATAAATTAGAGTTAATGGTTATAACTCGAGAGAGAGAAATTAACCCTAAGACCTTCTAGAACCAATAATTTAGTAATTTATAATCAATTAGGATAGCATTAAAGATAGGTAAAATTCCCCTTTCTCTCAATTGGTAGTTGCTTAGGTTGATTCTTGAGTGTGCATTGTAATTGGCAAATTGCTAATATTTCGTCACTGATTTTTTTATTGAATTGCTTGATTGAATTGCATTCTTGTTTTAGTTTCATTACATTTGAATTTCTGTGATTTGTTTTGGCTTTAGATTTTAGGATTAGATTATCCCTCCTCTAGGTATCAAAACCTTAGGTACTATAAGAACAACCCGTGGGCATGAAGATTATCTAGATTAATTAATTAAAACTTACACACGTCGAAAAACCATGATCATCATGTCACTTAATAATAATCAATACTTCCTCTCCTTTAGTGTTGATTTTACAAGGGAAACTTAGGTGTAATTTTTGGAGAGGAAATTTAAAGTTTTTGATCACTTTAAAAAGTTTAAGGCTCATATTGAATGAGAAAGTGGTTACATGATTTAAACTTTGAGAAATGAAAGGCGTGAATATAATTATAATGAGCTCATTCGATATTATGAAGTGCGAGGAATACAACCTGAAACAACTCATCGCTACACCCCTCAACATAATGGAATCATAAAATGAATGAATGAAACTATAATGGATATGGCGAGGAGCATGTTGAAAACCAAAGGTATGCTAAATTATTTTTAGGCTAAAGTTATTTCATTCGTTGTCTACTTGATACATAGGTCCCCAACTCAAGCTGTTAAGTGTGTCAGTCTTGCTAAAGCTTAAAGTGGTGTCAAACCAAGTGTGAGACACCTTAAGGTATTCGGTTCAATTGCCTATACACATGTTAATGATCATGGCGGGAAAGCAGTATTTGTTGGTTACAAGAATGGACGATATACGTTATATAATCTTGCAACAAAGAAAGTAATCTTGAGTAGAGATATGGTCTTTGCTAAAAATGAAGCTTGGAAATGGGAGAAGGACATCAAAAATGACCCTTGTAGGTGAATTATCTCCATTATTGGAGAGGATATGGTTGAATTTGAACCAAAAAATATAGAGAATCTGCTTCATCTATTTGCATTTCTACAAAATCTAGATAAAGAGTGACCAAAAAGACATCAACAATTACTAATAACATTGAGAAATTTTAAGGTAACACTTCACAATATTATAAACGATGTTGGGACTTAGTGCAATTTTACTTGTTTGTACACAATGAAACTATTACACTTGACGAGACACTTGAAGATCCCATATGGAAGAATGCTATGATGAAAGAGTTAATGGTAAATGAAAGAAATAAGACATGGGAACTAATTGACCTTCCAAAAGGCAACAATGCTATTGATGTAAAATAGGTTTTCAAGTCAAAGTTAAAGTCAAATAGAGAAATAGAATGACATAAAGCGAGGTTAGTGGCTAAAAGATCTAAAAATTACTAGGTTATGATTTCCAAGAGGTTTTATCTCCCGTTACTATAATTGAAACAATTAGGCTTTTGACAGCCTTAGCTACTCAAAAGCACTTGAAAGTACGTCAAATGAATGTGAAGTCAACATTTTTGAATGGGTAACTTAAAGAAGAGGTCTATGTCAAGCAACCACTAGGATTCAAGAAGAAAGGTTATGAGGAGAAAGTATACAAATTGAAGAAAGCTTTATATGGACTAAAACAAGAACCTAGATCGTTAAACAAGAGAATCAACACTTTCTTTCAGACCATTGGATTTCAAAGATTGCCTTTCGAGCATGCTCTATATGTGAAGGATTTTGGTGATATACTTCTACTTTGTCTTTATATTGATGACTTAATTTTTGTTGGGAATAACTCTGAAATGATTGATTACTTCAAGATGTCCATTAAGTATGAATTTGAAATGAAAAATTTGGTACTAATTTCATGTTTCTTTGGTATTGAAGTATATCAAAAGGAGGAAGGTATATTTATATGTCAGAAAAGGAATGCCATTAAACTCCTGAAAAGATTCTATATGAGTTATAGCAACCCTGTGAAGGACCCTAATGGAAGTCAAGGTTATCCAAGGAAGATGATACATAATTTGACTCTATGTACTTCAAACACCATATTGGAAGACTAAGATATGTCACATGCATAAGACTAAAAATTTGCTATAAAGTTAGGTTGATCAATAGGTTTATAGGTTTCCCCAACTAGTCTTATATGCAAGTTGCCAAGAGGATCTTACCATAAATAAAAGACATACATGATCACGGTTTATTCTATACTTCATGTGAAGATTTGGCTCTTATTAGCTACTTAGATAGTGATTGAGGTGTTAACTTAGACGACCATAAAAGCATGTCCGGTTATGTCTTCAAGCTTGGTTTTACTGATGTTTTATGGTTATAAAAAAAGCATCCCATTGTTATATTTTTCAACTTATGAGGTAAAACATGTAGCTACTGCCACAATTGCATGTCAGTCTCTTTGGTTGCAAAATTTACTAAATCAAACTCATGTTTCAGTTGCAGGACCTGTGATAACTTTTTTGTACAAAAAATCTGCAATAGATTTGGTAAAAACCCCTTCATACATAGGAGGAACAAACATATAAAGATACGCTTTAATTTTCTAAGAGATCAAGTTTGTAATAGAAGAATTGAGTTGGTAGATTGCAAGTGTTAAGAACGAGAAGTAGATATCTTCACTAAGCCCTTAAAGTTTGAAGCATTTATCAAACTAAAACTTCTAACTGGAGTTAGTGTTACACCAAATTAGGATTAAAAGGACATGGTGATAGTAATCCAGATTTGTTATTATTTCTGTTCCGTTTGTCATGGTTTATTGGAGTCATTGGATAAGTTTAGTAGATCAAGTTCTTAGCGAGTATGTTAGTAGTGGTTCTTTAACGTGACTTAAAACTTGGAGTTGAAATTGATGTGTCCTATCGTATTTAAACAAGTTTTTTGTTGAATGAAGTGTGTGAGACAATTTTTTTCACTTTTTCCTCTGAACATCTTTTCTCTTCTTTTTTTTAATTGCATATCAATTTTAACTTTGGTAATGCATTTCCTTCTGGAAATTTACTTTATGTAATTACTAGGTTAAAGCTTTAACTTACCAAGTTGCATCAACAAGTGGATTACCTTCTTGAAGACGTTAGTAGCGAACATAAAGGAAGGATGGCAAAAGGAGATCAAATCAGTTAAGTTGAGGATGTCATAGATGTTCTTTTGAATCTTCAAGATCACGTCGATCTTCAAGTGCCTTTAACAATGGATAAAGTTAAAGCACTCATCTTAGTACTATTCCTTCTTAAACTTCAATCAATTCCCTGTGTTTTCTATTTCGTTTTGTTTGTTTGCTCTTTTAATAGATAGAAATAATAGCATAAGTGTCCAAAAGTTTAATCAATAACAGAACATCCTTCTTTCTCCATTATCTCCTTTCTTTATGATATCAGAACCAAAAGTGTGGATGCAAAATTCTTTTTGAGTTATGCACATCACCATGTTTGTTAATAACCTTCTCTCCAATTATTACGTAAGCATTAATCTCTCAAATTTTGTCACAGTCAAACTCTCGTAAGATACCTAGTCGTATGGCAAGAACAGATCAAACGAATGGCCATTTGTCACAAGGTCTAGGTTTTCCTCACTTGACAAAATCAACCTCCAAAACTATATAAAATAATAAACAACAAAGCCTCTAACGCAAGAGAAGCTACCACAACAATCGAAGATGACACCTTATTTATCATCAATGATTCCAAGGAAGTCGAAGAAACTGAAGAATTCACCACCTGGAAGGAAATAGATCTAATGCTACGAGGCCTCTTGATGGCAAAGTTGGCTCTTGAAGTGCTCTGGCATGCCATCAGACATGAGTCATCCAAAGAATTGTTTCGCTCCTACAAGTCAATTGGTGACAAACTAACAACCACCAGTAAGCCAATTTCAGAGAAAGATAAAGTTTATTATCTGCTGATGAGCCTTTGACAGAATTACAAAGATTTAATCACATCAGTGTTAAAGCCACCTCTGCCCGCTTTTACTGATTGTGTTTCACAAGTTACTACTTATGAGGAAAGGGATATGTGTTTCTCAAACAGTGGTGTTTCGAACTATGCACTCGCTGCACAATGAAAATCTACCAAATAAGGAGAGTAGCCAGAATTTTGCAGTCTCTAATTTGATGCAGCCTAAGTTTTTGTCTCAAGGTCAAGGAATCTATCCTGCGACTGGCTCCTTGTTTAATAAGCCAACTTCCACTTAACAAGACTTAGCCAGACTTGCTCGGCTCCTATAATCGATCCAAGCCAACACCACTTAGATGTCATTGTATGACTCCACAAGAGCAGGAGTTGTATAAGAATGAAACATGCCAACTCTGCGGGAAATAAGGACATATTGTCAAGATTTGCTAGGACTATCAACATAATTATGGAGGAAATAACGTTGATATCCCTCAAGCGCTAGTAGCCCTCCCTCTTAACACCTCACTTTCAGACACTTAATGGAATGTAGATACCGGTGCTTTGAACCATATGTCTCACAACTCAAGTATTTTCCACACTCTTCAAAGGTATTTTAGTAATGACTATGTTATTAATGGAAACGGTTTTACACTTAAGATATAAGGTATTGGTGAAATTCCCATTAGCGATGGTAAGAACACAATACTTCTTAAGGATGTTTTGCTAGTTCTGAAACTAATATGAAATTTACTCTCCGTTCGGCAACTCACCATGTAAAATAATGCATCTTGTGAATTACTGTCAACTTTTTTTATGTAAAGGAGCGATAAACTGGGAAGAAACTTTTGATAGGACAATGTCAAGGAGAACTTTATGTCCTCCCTAAAATGCAATTTGCTTTGCTTTCTCACACTAAGTTTGTTATTGACATTATATGTCATCAATGCCTTGGACATCCTCCATTTTCTAGTTTGCAAATTTTAGCTTCAAGGGGTTCTATTTCTATAAGGGTCTCTTATTAGAAACAAAGAATTATCTTATAGTTACGTTTAGTCAAATTTACTAAACATTCCTTTCCTTTATCTGAAAATAATGCCAGTGAACCCTTTGCAAAGATTCATTGCAATCTTTAGAGTCCTGCACCTAGTCCTTCTATTGACAATTTTTGTTATTATGCTCTATATGTCAAGTATTTTTCTCTTTATGTTTGGTTTACTCTAATGAGAACTAAAAGTGATTTTTTCAATGTTTTCCTTGCTTTTCAACAATATGTTCTTCGCCAATTTGACAAACGCATTAAAGTGTTTCACTCAAATAATGGAGGGGAATTCATCAATCAGAAGCTAACTGCTCACTTCCAAAATGCCGAAATTCTTCACCGAATTTTTTCTCCCCAAACACCAGAACAAATGGGTTACACAGAACGATGTCATCACGTTATTCGCAAACATAGCATGGCCATAATATTCCAAAGTGGTGTTCCGAATTTCCTATAGACCGAGTCTTTTGCCACTACATTTTATTTAACTAATAAATTGCCCTGTTCAACTTTAGGATTTGAAACCCCATATTACAAACTTCACGAAAAACATCCTAACTATGATTCTCTTCACTGTTTTTGGTTACAGGATAAAGGGATACTAAGAAAAAATCAGTCTGAAATCAGTTACTTGTATTTTCGTGGGTTATGGTAAGAGACAAAAAGGATTCAAGTGTTTTCAACCTCAAACTTGAAAAATCATCATATATCGCCATGTCAAGTTTGATGACAATATCTTTATGTACAAGGACAATTCTCACCGTAATGTCAATCCTCCCAGCACCTTCCTCGACAATATTCCTTTCACCGACCATGAACCTACATTAGATTCCTCTCCAGCTGCTATTGTGCAACTTCCTCCACTATTACAACACCAACTGACAAAACCAACATCCCTCCACCTAACTCATGATGCCATCACTCAACTCACCAGAGCCCCCAATGATGAGCTCTCCACTGCACCACAATTCAACATCTAAAACGTCACCACTGGTAGTTGTGATTGCTTCTATTGTCGAACACACTCCTCTAGTGTCACTACACCATATGCTCCAACACACTCATCCAACTCTACATCTATTTTAGTTTCTAATGATTCTCCCTTAGTGTCCTCTAATTGTTCATCTTCAAAAGTTTCAGGTCCTCTTTTCTCTCTAACTCCATTGCCAATGCATCTTATGACCACTCGTTGTCACACAGGCATAATCAAATTGAACCTTAGATGTGCACTCATAATGTCATATGCTCACATTCCATCTATTCCTAACTCCACTAAATCTGCTCTCAATCACAAAGGTTGCTACAATGCCATGGTCGAGGAACTCCACGCCCTTCAGGACAACAACACCTAGACACTCGTTGAATGACAACCTCGCATTGATGTTATTAGATGTAAATGAGTCTATAAGACCAAACTTCATACTGATGGCTCTTTGGAACGTCCTAAGGCCCATCTTGTTGCCAAAGGATTTTATCGAATTGATGGAGTCAACTTTCATGAAATGTGCTCTCCCGTCATTAAACCAAGTATAATGCGGTAACTTTTAAGTGTTGCTCTTATCAGAATTGGTAGTTTAGTCAATTAGACATCAAAAATATTTTACTCCATGATCATATAATTGAATATATCTACATGAAACAACCATCAGGATTTTGTAATGCTTTATCCCCAACACTTGACTATAAGCTTCATCGTTCTCTCTATGGATTGAAACAAGCCTCTCGTGCATGGATTGATTATTTTAACACCTTCCTTCTTAAACTTAGCTTTCGGTGTAGTTTCATAGATTCATCTCTCTTTGCTCTAAATTCTTCATATGGGATTCTTATTTTAAATATACATGTTGTTGATATGCTCATCATTGACTCTAACGAAAATCTCACTGACTAGTTTATTCATTTATTACATATAGAATTTTTCATGCAAGGTTTAGGATTAATAAATCACTTCGTTGGAGTTGAAATTATACATAATGATCGTGGTTGCCTACTGCTTCAATCTCATTTCGCTTCCACCATATTAGACAAGGTGGATCTGACTGATTGTAAACCACTATGTACACTAATGTCCTCCAAAATTTTTCAGCTGTTCATGAGCCCTGCTCTTGATGACCCAACCCACTATATCTCACGTTCACTCGACCTGACATTGCCTTCGTGGTCAATTTTCCAGAACAATTTTCTCAAATCCCTACTTTATGTAACTTATCATTAGTCAAATGTATCTCGTGTTATATCAAAGGAATACTTGCCTTTGATATGCAATTTATAGCAGCCTCTACATTTGATTTTTGTGCTTTTTTTTATGCAGACTAGACAAGTTGTCCTAGCACACGTCGCCCTACCTCATTTCTTGGTATGCCAAGAAACCACCCACAGTGTCTAATTCTAGTACAGAAGCTGAGTATCATGCCATGACTCATACCACAGCAGAGCTAACTTAACTCTGCTATCTATTTTGAGATTGTGACATCTCCATCTCTACACCACCAATGTTATTGTGTGACAACCTTAATGTTCTTCACATGACTCCGTCTTTCATATACACACCAAACACATCGAGCTCGATTATTATTATGTACGAGAGTATGTTACGTTAGGATTACTAGTTACTCGTCACATCCATTCTCAATACCAACTTGTGGAAATCTTCATAAGACAACAGTCCAACGCCTTTCTCTCATCATTACACAACAAACTTTAACTCGACACTCAACATAATTTTGGGGAGGCTAATAGTGCAAGTTTCCAAAAGAGGAGCAACAAGGAGAAAGGGAGTCCTAAGGATGACAGTGCTCAGGACGATCCTCCACTACTAGAAGAATGTGATGGTACTAGTAATCTCAATAAGGAATTAAATCATATGTGTGATAAAAGATCGTACAAGGAAGTTTTACTACAGCCCTAGCCTATCTCCACATAAAGTGTCACTACAAACTTGAAGTCGTAACTACTATAGATGTGGCACCTAAGGTTTTGCCTAGCCTAAATTTTTGTATGCTATTTATTCTCCTAGCCTCCTTCTTGAACATGCGTGGAAAAAAAACCAAAATTTTAATTAATAATAGAACTTCCTCCTTCCTCTATTATCTCCTTTTTTTTGGAAAAAACTGACCCTTTTAACTCGTTACCTTAGGTCAGATTTTAATGGTTATTTGTATTATAACTTTAGCCATGAATTTAGGCTGGTACCCTATACATCAAATTAGAATTATAATGGCTTATAATGAAATACAATTCAATCTTACTAAAAAAATTAAAGAAATATATTTAAACTCTAAGAGCATATAAAATTTCAAAAGTTCTCTTGAATTATAGAGAAAGTTTTGCAGGAAATAATTAATGCAAGTGGTAAGACATCAGCCACAGCTGAATGTAAGAAATGGTAAAATATCAAAGGTGAAACAAGTTTTTAAAGACAAAAGATCTATAGATGAGATAGACATTCCAATGTTAAATTACTTTAAATTAGTAATAAAAAAAACATTGAGATTGCACCCTCCTAGCAGTTTTCTTGGTGGAAAAGAAAATAGTCTTATGTTTAGCTATGGAGCAAATATCTATTAAGATTTGGAGTGAACAAGAAAGGTACCATGACTAGAGGAGAGAAAACAAGCTAGAGAGATCGAGTAGGAAGTGTTGGGAAATCAGATATAGTAATTGTATTTGAAGGATCGCATACACAGCGGAAACAAAAAAATTATTGCAATTTTAAATTTATTTATTGCATTTAATAACCATACTCATAGTAAGAACAGGAAAAAAACAAATACCTAAAATTTGTGAGGATTAACCGGTAATCAACTTTGAAAATACGAAGTCTCTATGCACTCCAAACCGAGAAATATGTCCTTTCAACACTTGATATGGCTATGAAGGATTTTAAAGAACTCTTTCTTCAAGAATGGCTCTCTTTCTCTCTTGTTGAAAATGAGATAATAATCCTTCTCTACGTTTTTCTTTTAAACGTTAAAAATAAGAGACCAACTTCTCTTATTTGTTTCTTTTAACGTTACAATAATAATAGAACCCTAACTTTTTACTTCACAAGTTTTTAAATGTACAAAATGCAAAATAAGAGAGGCTATCTTTTCTGATCTACATTTTTTGTTTAAAACATTAAAACCAAAAACCAAATCAATATACCATCCAACACCATCTTTTCCATTTTGATTAACTTCCTTCTTTTTTTAATTATTATTATTTATAAAAGGAAACAAAATAAAACTATGTTATTTTATTCATTTATTTTGCACAAGAGAGTTTCCAATATTAATTAGATTTTTGTGCTAGCAAAAATATAATAATGTGCCATATATATTATTTAACAAACAGATTAAACTAAATAATCATAAGTAGGAAATATTAGACTCATAAGTGTGTGACCACATAGGTTCATCAGTAAGACGGTAGTAATTAGTCCAATTAATTACTAATCAAGGTTGGCATCTAACAACACTCCTCAACAAATAGATAGTGTGAAGTAACATCCTTACAAAGACGGAACCTAGTTAAGGGTAATGTATTATTACCTTCCATCATTACAACTCCGGATTTTCCTAAGGTATGGTTTAACTGCCAAACCGTATTAGATAACCAACTATGTTACATGTTGATCATTAATGATTGGTGAATGACTTAAGCAACTCCTTCCCTCACTCATTCAATCGCCCTGGCCAAGGTCTTCAAAGAACCATTAAGATTAATGACAACATAGAGCTCAAACTCATTATCTAGAGTCGATGGATCCCATATTGACTCACCACTAATCAAATAGGTACTTAATTATATCCAATGATCATTCAACTATCATTTTTACACACTAGGTTTTTGACATCAAAACATAATAAGTGACCTATTGATTGCTATGATAATTTCAGGTCAAAGGAAAAATACACATTTAAATTCTTATAAGAATATCGCACTTGACGATTCATAAGTAATATTAACCCTTAGGAATTCTCAATTTGATCAGTTCAATGATCATATGTCCATATACATCATCTATATATGTAACTTAGCAAATG
This sequence comes from Erythroxylum suave, assembly GCA_027563595.1. NCBI lineage: Eukaryota > Viridiplantae > Streptophyta > Magnoliopsida > Malpighiales > Erythroxylaceae > Erythroxylum > Erythroxylum suave. The sequence goes on from JAOSBN010130621.1 coordinate 15,244, forward strand.
AGATCTACTAATATCCACTGAATAGATAGTATTACATATTGATCTAACTAGCTAATTAAAGTCCTTATTTGATGATCTCACGATCAAGAACACTTTTAGATTAAACCCTAAAAACTTGACTTTCTTTATCATAATCTCCATTATGATGGCAAGTGTATAAATTTAATCAAGGACTTATTATATTAGAATAAAAATAATAATAATATAATAATATAATCATTTACCATGTTATTAAACGAAGTTAATACTTACAAAACAAAAGTGTTCAATTTATTACATAATGATTAGGTCATAGGCATAATTCCAACAATCTCCCACTTGACCTAGAGCTAATCAATCATGAATTTCAATCCTATTTTCCACTTGTGCATCAAACTCCTTTTATCCAAGAACCTTAGTGAAGGGATCTGCAGCATTCTCCTTCCTTCAACATTTTGAATTTGAACGTCCTCACGCTCAACAATTTCTCTAATCAGATTAAACTTCAGTAGAACATGTTTGGATATTTGGTATGACCTTGGTTCCTTATCTTGTCACACAATAGCACTGGTATTGTCACACAATAAATGAACAACTTCCTTTATCGAAGGAACCATACCAAGTTCAGTTAAGAACTTTTTCATCCACACACCTTCCTTAGCTACATCGCATGCAGCTTTGTATTTTGTTTCAATAACTCAATCAGCTATAGTAGCTTGCTTAGAACTTTTCAAACTCACTGATCCTCCATTAAAATATGATAATATAATAATTTACCATTTTATTAAACAAAGTTAATAATTACAAAACAAAAGTGATCAATTTGTTACATATCGATTGGGTCATGGGCATAATTCCAACAATCTCTTATTTGACCTAGACCCTGTCAGTCATGAACATCAATTCCAGTTTCCACTTTTGCTTATTGAACTCCTTTGATCCAAGTGCCTTAGTGAAGGGATCTGCAACATTCTCCTTTCCTTCAACCTTTCAAAATTGGATGTACTCACGCTCAACAATTTCTCTAATCAGATAAAATTTTTGCAAAATATGTTTGGATATTTGGTGTGATCTTGATTCCTTAGCTTGTGCAATAGCACCAGTCACACAATAAAGGAACAACTTTCTTTATTGAAGGAACCATACCAAGTTCAGTTAAGAAATTTTTCATTTAAACACCTTCCTTAGTTGCATCACATGTAGCTATGTATTCTGCATCAGTAATTGAATCAACTACAGTATCTTAATTATAACTTTTCCATCTCACTGCTCCTTTATTCAAGGTGAAAATATAACCAGAGGTAGATTTGTTATCATCCTTATCTGATGCAAAGTTGGCATTAGTATATGAGGAATTGGTGTTTAGTTCTTCTCATGTACTTAAGGAGGCTAAATTCTCAGCCTGTTATAAAATTTTTTTGTCCGAAATGTGAGAGAAAAAAAAAGGAGGTTCTGGGTATAGGACACCCCGCCGTCGCACTTGGTGGGGTGGATTACGTGCACAACACCCCGTCATGGTACTTGGCAGGGTGGAACACTTAGTGCCAAGTGGCCCAACCCGCCATGCAAGATGGCGAGATGGCCACAAGAAAAGCTGCAGTCCGACATGCAGCTTTTCATAGAGCCAATAATAATGCTAGCTCTCCTGCTTTGAGCACCGACCCTCCCCTCTCCTTTTCTTCTCATTTTCTTCTTTGCTTCTTCACATTTCTCTTCTCCTCTCTTACACGAAATTTCTTTAACTTTTTGCTTCTTCATTCCTTGCACTTCATCAGCATTCTTTACATTTGCACCAGCATATTTGCTAGCAATTTCGAAACCAGGAAATTTTCTCTTCTTCAATGGGCTTTTTTTACATAATATATTTTTGATTATATGTAATATTTATTTATAGTAAATATGTTATTTTTATATTAGATATTTGTGATATTTTTTTTGCATTTGATGTTTTATATTTTTTTGTTGAAATTTTATCGTGTTGTTTATTTATGATTTTTTCATCAATTTTTTATTTGTTTTTTTGGTAAATATCATAAAAATTATAAAAAAAATTATGAAATGACCCAATAATTATGTTAAATTTTGAATGAGCTCAAAGGTTATTAGAAATCATAGATTGATAAAAAAATTAATATTGTAAATTATAGATTGACCCGAAAATTTTTAGAAACGATGGATTGACCTCAAAAGTTATTAGAAATCATAGATAGACCCAAAAATGTTTAGAAATTATGGAATGACCCATAAACTTATAGAAATTATGAATTGACCACAAAAGTTATCAAAATTTATAGATTGACCCCAAAACTATTAGAAATTATAGATTGACCCGAAAATTGTTAGAATTTATGGATTGATCCCAAAAGGTTATTAAAAATCATAGATTGATCCAAATTTTTTTTGAAATTATGGAATGACCATAAACTTTTAGAAATTATAAATTGACCCCAAAAGTTATTTAAAATTATAAATGGACCCCAAAACAAAATTGGAAATTATATATTGACCCAAAAAACTCTTAGAAAGCATAGATTGACCCAAAAATGTTTTGAAATTATGGAATGATCCAAAAACTTTTAGAAATTGTAGATTGACCGGAAAAGTTATTATAAATTTTAGCTTGACGCAAAAACTATTAGAAATCATGGATTATCTAAAAAGTTGTTAAAAATTATAGATCGACCCAAAACTTTTAGAAAGTATTGTAATTTATCTGATATTAATTTATATTGTAATTTATACAGGATGACTACATCATATGGTTCAAGCACTCCTTCTCCTGGACCACATCTAGGGCCGGTATATCTAGAATTGCTTTACTTGTGGCAGAAGCATAAGGTGTTGGCCATATTTAATAGGCAGATTGATCTGAACAGGGCACTTAAGATTAGAGGAGCTGATAAAGATTTTTGGTAGTATCCAATAGATAGAAGAGTGGCAGATTACATATCCTTGGCAGGATTTCGAGGTATATATTGCATTGGAGAACCAGTTTCAGTAGATCATCATTTGATTATAGCATTAGTTGAGAGGTGGAGACCCGAAACTCATACATTTCGTCTACCTGTGGGTGAGGCTACCGTCACTTTATATAATGTAGAGGCTTTATGTGGTCTAAAGGTGGATGGCAGGGCAGTTGTTGGATGTTATTTTGGGGCTGAACGTGACTAGGTTAGTTTGTGGGAGCGCCTTCTTGGCTTCACTCCTGGGAATGGTGATATTGACGGATACAAAATGATAATACGCGCACTGCAACCGTATCTTGCTAATCCCTTGAGTGAAGATGCTACTGATGAGCAAGTACAATAACGTGCAAGGATGTACATATTAGTTTTACTTGGCGGCTTGCTGTTTGCTGATACGAGTAGGAAACATATGCCACTGTATTTTTTAGATTTTGTTGCTAATTTTACTATTTGTGGCACATACAGTTGGGGCAGTGCGGTGTTAGCATGTCTTTATCGCAATTTGTATAAAGCGTGTAAAGTAAGAGCAAATGATATAGGGGGCGCCACATTATTGTTACAGGTACATTGAATATTTTGGTATTCTTTACTTATTTGATAACTTTTATTTTCACTAACATGTGTTTGTTCATATAATATCAGTTTTGGGCATACGAGCATATAAAAGTTGTACGCTCCATAGCAGTTGATCCTACCTTGCAACAAGAATTGGAAGATGATTGTCCCCTTGGTGCATGATGGAATATGGCATTTAACAAAACAAGGATCGCGAAACATACGATACCGATATACCGTGATCTGCTGTCCATTCTTACTTGAGATCAAGTTAGCTAATAAAACCAACTAAATATGAATAACATATGGATTTTAATGTTCATTGGTTTAGTAATGCAGTTTATTTATTTTACAGTTTGAATGGACACCATATCCCGATGAACTTTTGATTTATCTTCCTGCCTACCGGACTGAGGGATATGCAGTGTGGCACTTAGTAGTTCCGCTTATTGCATGGGAGGTTATAGAGTGGCACCTTCCACATATAGTTTTACGTCAATTTAGGTGGAGACAACCCATACCAATGGTCATCGACACATCTACTGCATTGCATGAAATATCAATAAGAAACAATGCCAGAACTGATCGGACAAGTCAACATCAGCAATGGATCTAATTGTGGGACAATAGGGCACAATCTGTGACACAAGGCCAAGAATGGGATCCTGTCATTCCGGATGACCAATACATACAGTGGTATCAAAGTAGGACTGTATTATACATTTCTACCCCTCATGATATGCGTGTCCACGGTACTAGTTATGACACTGTTGCGGGCAACATTGAGTATGCGGTATTTGTCTATTCTCTCTAATTTATAATTAATTATTATTCCTTTTATTTATTTATTTTTTGCTCTCCTTTATTGTTTTTATATTGTGATACAGTTCGATTCTCTTGCTCGTATAGCAAGAACCAAGCCTGCAGGCGATGATACAAGATGTGCCGAGGCAATTGGGAGCATGTTGTATTTATAGCAAGGGGGCAAGATAGAGCATTAGGATCTAAATGCGCGACAGGATACCCATCCCTTACCAGGGGCTACGATCGTGGGTAGGACTAAAAGTGGACCATCAACTAGAGTCAGATCTAAAACTAGAGCTGGATCGTCAACTAGAGGGTCACGACCTATTGTATCTATTGGACCATCACCTAGTGGATGACAATCATTTGTATCCACCAGACCATCAATCAATGGGTGGCAACCATTTAGAGCATTCGGACCGTCGACCAGTGGGTGGCAACCAATTGTATCGACTCCACAGAGATCAATCCCAGTATTCTCCAGTCACCCTAGTTGACATGGTGGTTCTTCTTAAACTGGTGAATCATTTCATATTAAAGGGCCATCAAGTAGAGTAGATGATGTTTATCATCCAAATATAAGCCATATTATGCATTCATAGGATGATGGATCATATGTGTCACTTGGAGGACGCGATCTTGATTCTAGTTTTATTGGTTCTCAAATATAGAACATGAGTGATCCTGATGCCAGATTTCAATATGATGCAGAGTTTGATGATGATATGGGGTTCAATCAGCCAATTGAGCCAAAAAGATCACTTAGAATCCAAGAAAGAAATGAACAAAATCCACTGAAAAGAGGCTCAGATGGTTGTGGTGCACATTGTCCCCCTCATTCCACTTATATACAAAATAAAGGATGTAGACATTAGTCTGTACATAATTAATTGTACGATAGTATGTACTTAATTTATTCTAGACGCGTGAATAATATGTCATATCTCGACAGACCAATAATTATCACTAACTTTGATGGCAGGGTGTACCACAATCACGGGATGCGGTTTAGATGCGTGAATGTTATGTCACATCTCTTTGGATCAATAATTATCACCCCGCCAACCCTGATGGCGGGGTGTACCATATTCACGGGATCCATTTCAGATGCGTGAATGTTATGTCATATCTCGGCATTTCAGGCGCATGTATATTATGTCATATCTCAACAGACTAATAATTATCACCCCACCAACTTTGATGGCAGGGTGTACTATACCACAAGATCCCTTTCAGATGTGTGAATGTTATATCACATCTCTCCGGATTAATAATTATTACCCTGGTACCATATTCACGGGATCCATTTCAGTTGATACAACTATATATTAAGGGTTTGAACGATACATCTCAGCAGCTCAAATCTTCAATTTATTTTCAATTCTTCAATTCCACTCAATGGCCTCTTCTTCACAAAGACCAATTTGCTTTTGCTTTTATTGAGTAAAGATAGAGGTTACCGATGGGGTATTTTGACAACAAATATGGCTTAATGCTTTAATTAAATCCTCAGAGGGGCACGACATTTGCCAATCACTGCCTGTATTCGCTTTTCTTTTAAACAAACGATTAAATGATTCTAGGAAAATCAAAAAATCATACTTAAAGCACAGAATAATTATCCGATCAACATTTGGCACAAATATTTGGCAAATGAAGCAAAAGGCCGAAAGCATACTATCCAATCATATTACTCAAGGTATGGTACATACAATGTGGTCACTACTCGTCATGGGAATAATAACAGGGGAGGAAATATTCAAAATGTTAACTTTCAAGAAAGAACTTGTACTTGCGGAAAGTGGACAGAACTTCATTTTCCATGTTTTTAAGTCTTTGCTGCATGTTTGAGATCTAATATTCATCCGACAATTCATATCCATCCTGTATATAGTATTGCGGCATATAGAAATACGTATTTTGGTCAGTTCTATCCGCTGCAACATCCAAATTATTGGGAGGAAGCAGATTTTTCATTGAGATTTCGCAGGTCAAGGTTGGCTAAAAAGAGGTGCAAAGTGAAAAATGCTCGAATACAAAATGAGATGGATAAATAGTGTCCTCATTCTCCACGAAGGTGCCGTAATTGTAATATGTCAGGGTATAATGCTTCAAATTTTCCCTCTTCAAGTCATGTACAGTAGTGATTTTATTTAATGTTGTAAGTATCTAATGCAATAAAATTGGTTTGGTTTTTTTAATAAAAGTTGACTTTAAATATTTTTCATTTTTCACATGTATTATATTATAAATTTGTAAAAAAATTAAATTAAGTCAAAATAATTTCAATACAGGAAAAACATAAAAAAATAAAACTTGTACTTCAAATTTAATTTGTATAGATGTTCTAAACCCTAAATAAAACTAAACCCTGAAATAAAAAACTTTTAATGCTAAAAAAAGAAAACCCTAAACAAAACTAAACCCTAAAATAAACAAAACCCTAAACTAAACTAAACCCTAAAACAAAAAACAAAAAAGTTTTGGCCTTTAAAAAAACAGTTTTGGCCCTGAAAAAAATAAGAAAATTTTGGTTGTCTCATCCCACCATCGTGCATGGTGGGATGGACAAGGTGTCCACCCCACCAATTGGTATGGCGGGGTATTGTACATGCACTCCAACCCAGCCATCCAAGTTAGCAGGGTTTCCAACATCCAGACAACCCTTTTTTTTAGCACACATTAGGGATTGAAATAAAAATTTGTAACAAATTGAGAATTTAGCCACTTAAGGATGGTTTTAACCACTTTCCAATGTTCCTCACCTGGGTTACCTTGATACCTGCTCACTATTCCTAGTGCGTAGGCTACATTGGGTTTTATATATGTCATGGTATATATGATAGCTCCCACTACGCTGGCATATGAGACCTTACTTATACGCTCTGTTTCTTTTAAAGTTTTGGGACAACCCTCCTTACTAACAAAACTTTCAGTGCCTATTGGTAGATAGCCTTTTCTAAAATTTTCCATATGATACCTTTTTAAGACAGTATCAATGTACATGGATTAGGAGAGCCCTAGAAACTTCCTTGATCTATCTTTATAGATCATGATTCCAAGAATGTACGCTGCTTCTCCCAAATCCTTCATAGAGAATTATTCAGATAGCCAAATTTTTTTCTTTTGCATAGTTGGTATATCATTTCCTATTAGCAATATGTCATCTACATACAGCATTAGGAAAATAACTATGCTCCCACTAACCTTCTTGTACACACATGGCTCTTCTTCACATCTAACAAAATCAAACTTGGCGATTATTATATTGAAGCGACTATTCCAACTTCGTGAAGCTTGCTTCAGTCTATAAATGGATCTTTGTAGCTTACATACTTTATTAGGAGCCGATGGCAACATGAAACCTTCAAGTTCAGTCATATAGACATCTTCCTTGAGCTCTCCATTAAGAAAAGTTATTTTCACATCCATTTTCCATAACATGCAGCTATAGCAAGTATAATCTGAATAGATTTGAGCATTTCCATAGGGGAAAAAGCTTCATCATAATCAATACCTTCCTTTTGATTGTATCCCTTAGCAACAAAATGGGCTTTATAGGTTTCAACCTTCCCATCTGCTCCAATCTTTTTCTTTAATACCCATTTACATCCTATAGGTTTTATAACCTTTGAGGGATCAACCAAAGTCCATACTTTGTTGATTCTCATGAATTCTAACTCGGATTCCACAGCCTTAAACCAGTTCTCACGATTTGGACTTGTCATAGCCTCTTCATAAGTTTTAGGGTTATCATCAATATATGAGATATCATTAATATGATTATCCTCGTCTCCTTACACCATTAAGTTTAACCTATCTGGTGCATAATGATCCCTAGTAGACCTTCTAAGAGGCTCATATATAATATGTTCTTCCTCTACTTGATCTTGTTGTTGTAGTGGTTCCAATATAGGTTTATTAATCGGTCCATTCTCCTCAATAGTTGAGGCTGGTACCCTTTATGTTAACTTTAGGAAATCAAGTAAAGACTGCTCAATATATATCTAATGCTCTAATTCATCAAGATCTATGTCTATACCATGGCTTCCTTCATTAAGGAACTATTTTTCTAAAAAGGTTGCATTTTTACCACAAACACTTTATATTTAGAAGGGTGATAGAAATATTATCCCATAGATTCCTTGGGATAGCCAACAAATCTACCCTTTTCAAACCTCGGTTCAAGCTTATCTGCCTCTTAACATAAGTTAGACAACCCCAAACCTTCAAATGTTTTAGTGATTGCTTTAGTCAGAACTTTGATTAATAAATAGGCAGCGACTTCTAAAGCATATCCCTATAGGAAGATAGGAAGATCAGTGAACCCCATAAAGTTTGATTTCTCCTTTCCAAAACATCAATGTGTAGTGGTGTTCTTAGAGAAGTCCACTGAGACAAAATTCCATCTTGCCTTAGATAATCAACAAAATCATCACTAAGATACTCACCGTCACGATCAGATCTTATTGCCTTAATACTCTTACTAGTTTGTTTTTCAACTTCACTACAAAATCTTTTGAACATTTCAAATGATCCAGACTTGTGTTTCATAAGATACACAAAACTATATCTTGACATATCATCAGTCAAGGTGATAAAATAATAATATCCACCTTTAGCTTGAACTTTCATAGGCCCACGTACATCAGTATGTATGAAACCTAAAAATTCACTAGCTCTCTTTCCAGTTCCAGTAAAAGGAGATTTGGTCACTTTACCTTTGAGATAAGGTTCGCAAGTTTGATATGATTCATAATCATATTGACCAAGGCATCCTTCCATGTGCAACTTGTTTACTCTTTTCTCACCAATATGACCTAGTCTACAATGCCAAAGGTAAGTTTGATTTGCTTCATTATCTCTCTTCCTTTCTTGACCAGAAACAGTCATAATTGGATAAACAACTATTTCATGTAAGATATAAAGATCATATTATAAATAACCACTTACATATAACTCATCACCATGAAATATATTACATTGGTTATTCTTATTATATAAAACCCATAATTGTCTAATGATGAAATGGAATCAATGTTCGAAACAAATCTAGGAACATAATAACAATCTTTTAATAATAAAGTCTTTCCCATAGGTATAGCAAGAGAAATAGTTCCTACAGTAAGGGCAGCAACACTTGCTCCATTCCTAACTTGTAACTTAACTTCTTCCTTCTTCAATGTCCTACTGATCCTTTGACCCTATAACATATTGCAGATGTTAAAGCTACTACCAATATCTAATACCCATTTAGTTGAGTCAATAGTAGTTAAGGAAATCATGAAAACTATTTTCATAAATGTCCCACCTTGTTTCTCGCCTTTCAAAGTAGCCAAATACTCTTGGCAGTTCCTCTTTAGTGTCCCTTCTTTGTATAAAACAAACATTCAACATCCTTTTAGTCAACTTTCTTCTCCTTATCCTTGGATTTATTCCAAACACCCTTGGGTGCAAGATGATTTTTCTTGGGCTTCTTTTTGCCCTTCCACTTGTGCTTAGAAGAGTTACCAAGCAGATTCACTGACCCTGACACTTTTACCTTCTCAAACTATGCTACTTGATTTTTATAATCGATCAACAAGTTGAGCATTTCATGAAGATCGCAGTCCATCTTGTTCATGTTAAAGTTAATAATGAACAGTGAAAAATTATCAGTAAGAGACTGTAAGATCAAATCTTGTGACAACTCTTTCCCTAGTAAACACCTTAACTTCTCAAGTTGTTACATAAGATCAATCATTTTAAGAACATCGGGTCCCAGGAGATTTGGGCTTTAGTTTAGAATTGAATAGATAGTTAGATAACTGGTATCTAGCAGTCTGACTTTGTGACCCATACATTTTCTCAAGATGCTCAATGGTCTGTGGAGGATTCGTACCTTCATATTGCCTTTGGAGTTCAGAACTCATTGATTTCAAAATAATGCACTTGGAATTAGTACTTTGTTCATTGTACTTAAAATATGCATCCAATGCATTAGCATCATCAATTCCCTCAAGAGGCGCTTCCTTCATGGGTTTATCAATCACATCGATAAGTTTCTCATGCATCAGAACAATTCTCATATTACAGTACCAATAATCAAAGTTGTTATCCACTAGCTTGTTAGCATCAAGAATGCTTTGCACTGATAAAGTAGACATTTTTTAGAAATTTAATAAAAAGAAAACACCAAAATAAGAACACAATCATATATCATTAAGACATGAACTTTTATTTAAAAGATATAAAAAAACTTTAAGACATGAATGAACCCCTTGGTTGTCAAGTAGTTGCTCATTATAATTAAAGAGTGGTGAATTACATATTTTATCATATAAAATTTGTAGTAGCATCAATACTATATAGTCCCCTGGTTGTCAGGTCGTTCCTATTAGTATAGTTGAGTTTATCTATCCAAGTGACGGAGAATTAATGAATATTATACTCCCTAGGTAGTCTAGGTCAAAAGTATAAACTTAAGTAATTTTTCCTCACACATGCAGCATAGGCAATAGAAAATATTATTTATCCTTGAACTAGAAATCACCTTGTTATCAAATCATTCCTTGTAAACAAAAATAAATATTACAATCTACTTAGGTGGAAAATCCTTTTTGATAAAATATCATATATTATATCAAAATAAACTCAATAAATTTTAAAGGGTCAAGATTTCATGTTATTAAAACAACTTTGATAACACTAGTGATCAAATCACCTTTCTAAATAAAATTTACAATTAAAGTCATTTATCAATATAAACTCACGTATATTGTAATTTTCTGTTTCTATATCCACGTGAAAGCCAATATAAATTCATGCATATTAAATGAACAATATGTAAGTTTTCAGTTTCTGTATCCACGTGAAAAACCAATATAAACTCATGCATATTAAATGAACAACAAGTAAGTTTTTCTATTTCTTAAACGTATAACATGTGTCAAAAGCCCCTTTAATGAGTTTTCTATGAACATATTGAAAAACAACATCTGTCAAATGCATTTCCCAATTGCTTTTAACAAGTTTACCGTGCACACAACAACCCATGCCATATGTACAACATCTGTCAAACACCTTTTTAACCAAATGCTTTTAACACCATGTATTCAAACCATGACCATATCAAATGCCATGCATTTTTATGACAACAATTATATAAAAAAAAACACGATTTTAACTTGCCTAATGAAAATTGTAGATTTTCAGTGTCATGTAAACGCAAAACTGGTTAAAAAATTGCAACAATCCTAAATTTATTTATTGCGTTTAATAATCATACTTATAGTAAGAAAAGGCAAAAAAAAATACCTAAAATTTGTGAGGATTAACCTGTAATGAACTTCGAAAATACGAAGTCTCTATGCAATCCACACTGAGAAATATGTCCTACTTTCAACACTTAATATAGCTATGGAGGATTTTAAAGAACTCTTTCTTCAAGAATGGAACAAATCCCTTTTGTCTCTCTCTCTTGTTGAAAAACAATATAACAATGCTTCTCTACATTTTTTTAAACATTAAAAATAAGAAACCAACTTCTCTTATTCGTTTCTTTTTCACGTTACAACAATAATAGAACCCCAATTTTTTACTTCGTAAGTTTTTAAATGTACAAATTGCAAAATAAGAGAGACGCTATCTTTTCATATGTACATTTTTGGTTTTAGAACATTAAAACGAATAACCAAATCAAGATGCCACCCGACACCTTTGCCATTTTGATTAACTTCCTTCTTTTTTTCTTTTAATAATAATAATTATTATTTATGAAAGGAAATAAAATAAAACTATTTTATTTTATTCATTTATATTGCATAAGAGAGTTTCCAATATTACTCATATTTTCTGTGCTAGCAAAAAATATAATAATATGCCATATAGATTACTTAATAAATTATCCCATAATAAATTAAATAATCACAAGTAAGAAATATTACACTCGTAAGTGTGTAACCACATAAGTTCATCACTAAACTGGTAGTAACTAATATAATGAATTACTAATAAAGGTTGGCGTATAAAGCCACTCCTCAATGACTGGATAGCGTGAAGTAATAACCTTATAAAGACAGAACCTGGTTAAGGATAATGTATTATTACCTTTTAGCATTATAACTCCGAATTATCCTAAGGTATGGTATAACTGTCAAACTTTATGAAATAACCAACTATATTACATGTTGATCATCAATCATTGGTGAATGATTTAAGAAACTCCTTTCCTCACTCATTCAATCGCCCCAGCCAAGATATTGAAACAATCATTAAGATCAATGACAACATAGAGCTCAAACTTATTACCTAGAGTTGATTGATCCAATCTTGGCTCATCACTAATCAGATGGGTACTTAATTATATCCAAGAATCATTCAACTAGCATTTTTACGCATTAGGTGTCTGACATCAAAACATAATCAATGACCTATTGATTACTATAATGATCTCAGGTCAAAGGAAAACATACATTTAAATTCTTATGAGAATATCCCACATGATAGTTCATAGGTAATATTAATCATTAGAAATTCTCAATTTGTTCAGTTCAATAATAATATCTCCATATGCATCATCTATATATGTAACTTAGTAAATGAGATTTACTAATATCCATCCAATAGATACTATTACATGCATATTGATCCGACCGGATTATTAAAGTCCATATTTGATGATCCTACGATCAAGAATACTTTTAAATTAAATCCTAAAGACTTAACTCTCATTATCATAATCTCCATTATGATGATAAGTGTAGCACCCCACTCCCGCAAGGACTCGAACCCGACATCGTGGATGATATCCGAGTCCATGCCGCACGAGGGTGGCATGCTAAAGCACTCAATCATTCAGAAATCGGTATAAATTTTTTTGAATCACACACGCAATATGCAAAAATTTATAACCAATTTAGGCCCACTTTCCTTCATAAACATTTCCGATCAACATAATACAATCATCAAAGTTAGTAATAGTCATTTGGGCCCTTTCACAAATACAATACACTTTAGTCACAATGCCTTTACATTACACATTAAAATCATTTACACAATAGTTTTAGAATATACAATTTTATGCAAAATAAGAAAAACACAAATGCAGACGCGAACTGATCCCGACCTCTATCCTTCACTTATGCTGTAGGTATACTCCCATTTGTCCCATGGGGTATTCTTCTGAGCTCTGAAAAATATTTGCAAATTTTGGGTTGGTTTTGTGAACTCAATGAGGTAACCATCGTCGATGGTTCACTCAATTCATGCAACACATCAATTTCACATAATACATATTCACATTAGATCACATACACTTAATCAATCATTTCAAATTATACATTTAACATTTTATAATCATTCATATCATACATATGCAATGTGTATGAGACCCACTTTCCATTATTATTTCTGTTATGACCGAGAGCCTTTTTATCTAGCACATATCCCTTAGTGGATACCGGGTTGTATTAGATGATGTCCCATATCCCTTAGTAGATACCAGGTACATTCACAACTGAGCCTAAGGCTCTTATCACAATCTGAGCTTTAAGCTCCTTCTTTGGTGGCTACTCCAGTCACAACTGCCTTTATGTTTCATGCATTCATGTAATGGAATGCATCAGTCACATATGATCAATCAGTCATTTTATTTCACTTTGCACATTCACTTTCACATGTCATCAGACCTTAGTCCGGCATTCAACATTAAGTTGAGAATCACATTTTCACTTACATGCAAATGCTCATTCAAAACACATTT
>JAOSBN010130630.1:0-29283 GCA_027563595.1 Erythroxylum suave
ATATATTTTTCATAACAATTACATTTATTAACAAATATACTGGGAAATGTCATGAATGCATGTACAATCATTACATGAGCAAAATTTACTATTCATGTGCATAAATGAATGCATGAACATAGCCAAACAATTTTAAACACCCCTAGCTCATTCCAAATTACTATCTTACCCTTCCCATTGGTGATGGGATGTTACAATGTAAGCTATTGTAAATGTCTGAAGCTTCAAAGATGTTATTTATGCCCATGTGAAGATACATGTTTATGTGTATGACGTACATTATCGTGTATAATGACCATGCAAGCTTATAGAAACGTGTAAAGTCATAATTTAGGGAGGATTTTGATGTACATAGTCACTTATATTTTTCCTAACCTTTTACTTTAAAAGGAAATTATGAACGCTAGAGAAGTGAATAAAGCAATCAAAGTCAGATTTGACACCCAAAAAGGAAAAGAAAAATGTTTCTAAACCAAGGATAAGAAAAACACAAATATTACTTTAAGAGATTCAACTGAAAGTAGTCTTTTGTCTAAGTTTCAAGGATATTTTATTATAGATTAAGGGGGATATATAGAATATAGATTCTTTTATTTCTAAATGTCCTTCTTAATAATTGATTTTGATTTATTCTCTATATTAAGGAATTAATTTGTTTAGTGCCTAAGTGTGACGAACCATAAGTTGGGATGGCTAAAGTGATATAGTCTTTTATTTAATGCAAGTTAATTGATTGATTTATTACAATTCAACCATAAGTTTATATTCTCAAACTAATATGTCAAGGAAATTAGTCCATATTTTTTATTTCAAATGATTGAGATTGTGAAATCCTTTCTTTTGGATAGAATTACCATAGTTGGAAGGAATTGCATGCAAACCTAGATATATGCTGACATAAATCCTCTAGATTATAGTTAATCCTAATAGTGAAATTCATTAATCAAGCAATGCAATCTTAAGGGTTTTAACTAAAAAGAGGTTTTGGTTAATCAACTAATGGTTAGTTATTAATAGTTTTGAGAAAGATATTAACATAAGACAGGAATTTTTTCCATCTAATAATTAAGAATTTAATTAAGTGATAAAGGGTTCATGTTTAAGATATCTTAGGGTACCACTTATTTGATATTGTTTAATCGTAGTGCTTTCTTTATCTGAGTTAACTCCTATGTTAAAACTTAGTTTAGTTTAGTTTTAAATGAAATGTACAATTTGTTTTAGTTGTTAGATAATAGAAAAAGGCTTAATACTAGTACTTATTATACTCGTGGGATAAAGTTGTACATGCCATTGTTAATTATAGCTACACCACACATAATATCACACATACGTCAAGTTTTTGGTGTCATTTCCAAGGACTATAATATTAAGAAAACCTAGTTTTTATTAGTCTAGCCATTAATACTTATTTTAAATTTCTTCCTTTTTATTTCTAGTCTACTTATTTATTTTACTAACTCTTTAATTTTCTCATTTTTGACAGATCTTAGGGTTAGTTTATGAATCAAGGTAATCCATCTAACTTAGTTGAAAAAGAACCAAAGATTATGACAACATCTCATAGAAATCTCCATAAACCCTGTTCAAAGAGTTTGAGTTAGATTGATAGATAAACGACTTTAAAGATTGAATTGATACCAACTAGCCAAGAACTAAGTTTAATTAGCTAGATCAAACTTAAAAGGAGAAGAGTCCAGCATCATCATCATCATCATCATCATCACCCAGTCCGAAATCCCTCAATGAAGCAGGGTCTGGGGAGGTCCGATAGTATGCAGCCTTACCCCTACCTAGTAGAGAGTCCAGCATTATATGACTGAATATTAGCACCAATAATTTTGAGACTAAACAAAGCATTATTCAAATGGTGTAGCAGTCTATTCAATTTGATAGGCTATGAGATGAGGATCCTGTCACACATATCTCAAACTTTTTTGCAATTTGTGATACCTTTAAAGTCAATGGTGTCATTGACTATGCAATAAGATTGAGATTATTTCCATTTTCATTGAGACGCAGAGCAAAGCAATGGTTGAATTCTCTACCTAGATCATAACTTACTACATAGGACCAAGTAGTAAAGAAGTTTCTTATGAATTTCTTCCAATTAGAAAATAATGCTAAACTAAGGAATGAAATCTCCTCATATTCCTAGGATGAATTAAAGATGTTAAATGATAAATGGTAGAGATTCAAGAAGCTGTTGAGGAAATGCTCACATCATGGTCTACCATTATGGATATAAATTTAGACCTTCTATAATGTTCTAAATTAGACTGCTAGGAAAATGATAGATGTAGTAGCTAGGAGTATTTTGAATAATAAGACATATTAAAATAGCCATTGGCCTCATTGAATACATGTCTATGAATAACTATCATTGATGCTTTTCTTGAGAAAGACTTAGCAAACGAATAGGGGCAAATGAAGTAGATATAGTTGCGCAATTGGCGAACCAAGTTTAACCTCTGAGTACAAAGATTAATTGATTGGCTATGAATCCTCAGTTATAAGTTACGTAATGCAAGGTGTGCAAGCTACTATATCCAGTTCAAGACTAGCAAGTACTATAACCCAAACATGTGGATTACATAAGCAATGCTTATAGATCCCAAAACAATCCATGTAGTAATACGTACAATCTAATATAAAGGAATCATCCTAATTTCTCCTGAGGGTATCAAATGTAGGAAAGGAACAACTCTCTAATAGGATTTCAACAAATCCACCTTAAGCCAAGAAGCCAAATCTAGAATACATGATGTCCACACTTGTTTAAGAATCAGATGCACAACATCGAAAAATAAAGGCTTTTATACATATCTTGGAAATTTAAGTCAGTTAACTTGGAAACTTAAATTTTGAAAGATCATAGGAGAGTTTCCTAGTACCACCAAAACAAATCCTAATGAACATGTGAAGACAGTCACTATTAGGAGAGAAAAGGAAGTGCAAGTTAGTAATAAGCTCTAAGGTGAGAAGAAGAATGGCAATAAAAGTCAAGAGAAAGCTAAATGTAATGCATCCTTAAAAAATCAAGGAATGCTAATCAACCATCCCATAACCCCTTGGTTTAAGAAAGATTCCATGTATGAAAAATTTTGTAAATTCCTTGAATTTTTAAAATAAGCTCATATTTACTTACCTTGTTAAACCTCTTTCACAGATGCCAAAGTGTAAATAATTTTTAAAGGAGTTACTATCTAAAAGGAGGTAGCGGAAGGAGTTAGTTACTATTAGACTAAGTAAGGAATGCTTGAAATATCCAAAAAAAATTACCTGAGAAGCTTAACGATCCAATTATTTTTACTATCCCTTATTTGAATAGTAATTGTTAGTATTAAGAAGATATTACATGTCTTAAAATTTATGCTTATGATTTTTGATGTGATATCTAACGAACTAGATAATTTGGTTATATAATTGTTCATTGAAGAGGAATTTTTTCTAAAAATTGCAATTCTTTCTCTTATCCCAGTAGCTATAACCAAAGAAGTAAATGAAGAGCAGACACACCATTTTTTAGTTCTATTTGGATGCTTGATTGTAGATCACCAGTTTTTAATACTGTTTAAGTCATTTAGTCAGCTGTGATTAACCATTTCTGAAGCAATTATTTTTCCATATTTTAGTAATAAAATTGCATTAAATGAACAAATGATTTGTGTTTTTCTTATCCCTTTTGTAAAGCAAACACCAATTAGTGAGGTTAAAGAACTTGGCAAGTTTGTCTTTAGTTGGTAGTTTGTTCTTTAGCGTAAGCCATAGAATGGTGGAAGCTCGTGGGTTTAGGTAGCTGAACCACATAATTTTAGTCCAAGGTAGAATTTCCATATTGCTAAGAAGAACCTTCTTAGATGACTGGTTGGTAAAGATATTATTGGATGTGTGCTTCCAAATAATCCTACCCTAGTCAATGTTAGTAGTAATATGAATAATCTCATATTTCAATGGAATGGGGATAGATGCTTATTTGATAATCTCCTTCTTCATTAAAGCTTCTGTTAATATTACTCTCTAGCGGATCAAAGGTCTAAGGAGTGAAGCATCATCCATTTTATCCAAAAGACGTATAAAATGCGATTTGTCTTGTTAAAAACTAGTGGATTCTTCATTTCCTATTAATCAAATAAATTCAGGTCTAAATCGTTCCCTCATTTTGAAGATTGTTTTTATAGCAGAAGAAGGATATTTTTTTCATATCTAGATTTCAAACACTTTTGTTTTTTATGAAATAATTATGTATACATTTGTATCACAGAGCCTGCTTATCAGATATAAGTCTCCAAATCCTTGTAGTGAGAGCATTACAGTGTTCATAGTTTTGAGAGAAATTATGTTGAAGCCTTCTTGATCTTTAGAAATACACATATCTCCTTACTTCATCTTTATCATATTGGGAGTTCCAGTACACCCAAACAATAAATACCTGTTGAAGATCTTATCAATAGATTAAAGAAATTTGATTTTCCCAATAGATATAGATGGAATTCAAAATGGAAACAATAAGCTATACTTTACTAGCTGTGAAAAGCTTTCTAGAGCTCCATAAAGAGTTCTGGTGTTGATTTTGTCAAATAAACTGCTAAAATCTCTTTTATTTAATTTTGAAGCTGACATTGGAAAGCTAAAGTACATTATTTAAAGAGTTTGTTATTTAAAACCCATTAAGAAATCAAAGTTGCTTCCTGGTTTATTGCACTCTTGGATAGGACAAAACCACTTTTGGAGAATTAACTTAGAGATCAAACATCTTATTAAAGATCTTTTATAGCTTTCATATGAGTTGAAACTAAAGTAGTGTGTATAGATCATCAGCAAAGAAAACATTAGTAATTTGTAATTTCTACAACTGGAGTGATATTTGAACTTCTTAATTCTTTATACAAATCTTTTAAAAATTTTATTAAACAATTCCATAACTAGAGCAAATAGGTAAGGAGAAATGGGATCACGTAATGAATTCCTTTGTAAATTATAAAAGACTTTGTGGGTTAAGCATTGATAACAATTTTGAAGGAAGGAGAAATGATGCACCACCTCATCCCCTACATATAAGTAGTATGGAATTTCATAATAGAAAATATATTGATTATAATATCCCAATCCACACAATCATGAGCTTTTGACAATCAATTTAGATGTAGCAATTAGATCTACTTTTCTTCTTTGAGTAAGCTCTAATTAACTATGAAGTACCAAAATATTGTCACCAATTATCCTTTTAACAATATGTGCACCTTGAGTAGGTCTAATATCGTTTTAAAAGATCTCTCTTAATCTATGAGTGAGAATTTTGAAATTTATCTTATAAATAAAGTTGCTATAGACAATGGGACAAAGGTTTCAGAAATATTTAAGCTAACCACTCATAAGGATAAGAGTAATAAAAGTCTTATTAATCTTTGAATAAAAGGAACCCTTAATGAAAAATTGTAAAAACAACTTTAGAAATAAGATTTCTTATGAGGGGAAAAGATTTGGGGGAAAATTAATATTAAAGCAAGTTTGAAATGAGTCTTATAGGGGTGAAGAGATTTCAAAGTTTCATCATTCTCTTGAAGAGTAACAGGCTTGCAAAAAAGATTAGCTTTCTTAGAAGAGCTGCATCCTTGCAAGATTTATTTAAGTAGAGAGCTAATGGAGTATGCATCAGTGGGTCTACTCATCATATCTAAAAAGTAACTGAAAGCTTCTTCAAATAGCTGAGACTAAGATTCTAACTTGATATTTTTATGCTTAAATGAAACAATTATGTTTCTAGCTCTTCTGGAGGTAATAGCCTTATGAAAAAGGAAGAATTTCTATCACCATTCCTGAACTAGTCTATTTTAGATCTTTGTTTTATAAGAGAAAAGTCATATAAAAGAGCATTGGAAAGGCAGATCTTTCTAGATTCTACAACTGAGTGGATTAAGGATTTAAATAAAGCTATTGCTAAATACTTTTAAGGTAATTTCCAGCAATGGTAAGAAGGTGATGAGTATTACTAACATTTTCCTTAAACAGGTGCTTCATCTCTTATTGATGAGATGAAGTACTTGAAATAAATAAATTACTTAGTTCTTTAAGCCATTATTGATTTTAATGAAGGAAAACTAGTTCTTAAAGTGGGAGAAGAACAGGTTGCTTTTAAAATATCAAATGTCATAAGGTACCCTCTTGAATATGATGATGCTAGTAATTTTATTGATATTAGTGATTCTATAACTTTAGACATTACGCAGGAATTTCTTTCTAAAGATATGCTAGAGTTGTCTATTGTTTAAGGTGAGGATGAAGATAAGGCTAATAATTCTATTACGAGAAAAAATTAGCTTAAAGGGATCGAAAAAAGTGAAAGGACAAGGTTGAACCATCCATCAAAGAACCATTAGAGTTGGAGTTAAAAAAGCTTCCTGATCATTTAGAATACATAATTTTTAATAATGATTCAAAACTACTCATGATAATTACTTAAACTTTATAATTGGATCGAAAAGATTCTAGTGCGGTCTTCCTTTTCCACACACAAGATTCTAATGGAGGAGTTCAAGCCAGTGGTACGGTCGCAGAGGAGATTGAATCTTATTATGAAGGAATTGGTAAAGGAAGGTATAACTAAACTCCTAGATGTTGCTGTGATTTTCCTTATTTCTAACAGCTCTTGGGTAACTCCTATGCAGATTATGCCAAAGAAGGAAGGAATGATATTGGTAACTAATAAGAAGAATGAATTGATTCCTGTAAGAGTTGTCGCTATGGAGAGTTGTCGCTGTGGAGAGTTTGCATCGATTATAGTAAGCTAAATGATGTTAGTAAAAAAGATCACTTCCCTTTTCCTTTCATTGATTAAATGGTGGTGTGGCTAGTTAGACATAAGTACTATTATTACTTAGATGGACTTTTGGGTTACCTCCAAATTCTAATTTCCATGAAAGATTAGGAACAAAAAATATTCACTTGTCCTTATGATACATTCACTTATAGGAGGATGCTTATTAGGTTTTGTCATACACCATCTACATTTCAAAGGTACATCATAGCCATTTCTTACGATCTAAATGAATATATAATGGAGGTATTTATGGATGAGTTTTCTAATTTTGGTGATTCTTTGGTTTATGCCTCCATAATTTGAAAAGAGAACTACAGAGGTCACCCCTTATCTCGATTGAGGCTATTAAAAGTTCTTTTTATTCATATGTGCTTTTATAGAATATTTATCAAGGATTTCTCTGAAATTTCTTGGCTTTTAACTAAGTTTTTAGAGAAAGATATACCTTTTAACTTTACCTAAGAGTGATTGGATGCTTTTAACATTCTTAAAGAAACATTAATGAATGCCTCGATTATGGTTACACCAAATTGGAATTTATCTTTTGAGCTAATGTGTGATGTAAGTAATTTTATAGTTGGTGTAGTACTTGGATAACAAAAAGACAAACATTTTTATCCAATTACTATATTAGCAAGACTTTGACGAGTGCCCAAGAGAATTATACTATAATAGAGGAAGAATTGCTAGTTGTGGTTTTTGCATTCAATAAATTTAGGTCTTATCTAGTTTTATCTAAATTTATTTTTTATACTGACCACTCGACATGAAGATACTTCTTAAATAAACTAGATATTAAACTTAGATCAGTTACATGGATTTTGTTGATATAGGAATTTGATTTAGAGATTAAGGAAAAGAAAGGAGCTAAAAACTTGGTAGCAAAACATCTATCCTTCTTAGAAAACCCAAATTTGGAGGAGCTAACTAAAAAAGAGATTGTGATTCATTCCTAGAAGACTACCTCTATAATTTAGAGAATCTATAGTTCAAAACCCCTTTATTTATAGATACAATGAATTTTTTAGTGGCTTATATTCATTTTATATCTATATAGACCAAATATTGAGAAGATGTGTAACTCACTCTAAAGGGCGGAAGATCCTAGGACACTTTTATGCGAGACTTATTGGAAGGCACTATAATGAAAATAGGACAATATAGAAGATCCTTGAGTCAAGTTTTTAATGCCCATTCACCTTATAGACTAATCTATGTAAAAGCATGTTATTTAATTGTAGAATTAGAATCTAAGGCATATTATGCCATTAAGCTCATGAATTTTGATCTTCAACTTGTAGGTGAGAAGAGATATTTCCAAGTTAATGAGTTAGAAGAATGGCAATTGATGGCTTCTGAGAACTCCAAAATGTATAAAGGCAGGACAAATAAACATCATGAGTAAAGGATTAAGTAGTGAAAGCAATTTAAGGAGGGTGATCATATTCATATATATAATTCTATCCTAAGATTGTTTCCAAGTAAGTTTAAATCAAGATGATTCAGACCCTTCATCATGAAAGAAGTATTTCTATATGGCATATCGAGAAAGTTATCTAGACAAAGGTAGCTTCAAAGTGAATGCTCATCAATTAAGGTTTAATCTTAGAGGTGAACTTGATGGTAATATAGAGGATATTAATCTAGCCAAGTCACCTCGAAACCTAAAGGGTAAATTGAGCTAAAGATGTTAAACAAGCACTATTTAGAAGGCAACCCAAGAATTAGGATAGATTTTATTTTATTTCCATTCAAGTGTTAGTATAGGATTTTGTTGATTTTTTATGTACTTTATGGTAGGATATAGAGCATCATCATTTGATTGTGTAAAATTTTCATGTTTATGATATGTCTATTGAATTTTGTGACATTGAGTGAACATTTTTCAAGGTTTTAATGAATTTTTATAGTGTACATTTTATGTACATGCCCGTGTATACAAAAATTTCATTTTAACATATACACACATTCACAAAGACCTACACGGTTTGGGGACACACCTGTGTATAACTTACACGATCATGTAACTAACTGTGTAAGGTTATGATATTTCATATACCTGTTTCCTTTCTAATTTATACATATGTGACTTATATGATAAGTTACACGACTATATAATTAACCATGTAAGTCTACGTTAGCCCTTATCCTCCTTCATTTTTCCCACTTTTCTCTCCTTTCTCTTGCACCCACCACCACACCTCTTCTTTCTCTAGCCTAGCCTAGCATTTTTTGCTTAACTTTTGACACATAAGTTCTCACATTTTACTTGATTTATGCTTGTAATTTTGGGTATTTTTCCAATTTAGGGGATTTTCATCCCTAAAACATTAGGGTAGTGACATAGTTGCTTATTATTATGATTTAACCTTTTTTTATTCTTGATTTTCAATTATAAGTCACATTTTGTCCATAATTGTTGGATTAATTTAATTTAAGGCATGGGATATTGCTCGCTACATGGTGAATTATAATGGTTTTTGTTAAGTTAGGATTAATTTGTTATTTTCTAGTAATTAGATGTTGTTTCTTAGTTTAATTTTATTTTTCATGAATTAGGTGTTAATTTTATATTTAGAATAGGTTTATTTGCTAGATTTTGTAATTGAATTTCCAATTTTAATATTTCCATTAGTAATTGCATATTTAGATTAATTTTATTGTTTAGTTGTATATTTTAATTTTGTTATCAATTTTTTCTAGACATGTAAAAAATGACTGCCTCTCCCACCCTGGCCCGATTTTGGCCTGAGTTGGGTAGGCCATGGGCTAAGGTTGGGCGAGCCACGTGCCGATTAGTGGCCCGACTGTTACTTCAAAAACGACGGTGTTTTGGAAGTTTTTCTTAAAAATAAAAATGGTGGGTTGATCAGCTCATGGTTGGGTCAGGCCTTGCTAAGGATGCCTATTGACAAGCTTAATTTTTTCATTTGTTTAATTTCCTAATTAATTAATTTTATTATTTTAGTTTAATTTTAATTTTTCAGTGCATTTTCACAATTCCATAATGTAGTGAGCTTTTAAACCAAACATGGGGAAAAAAGTTTATTCATATTTATATCTGATATTTTATCATACTTAATTTAGTTTTAGGTACAATGATGGGATGAATGGAAGTTGTTTAACAACAAAGAGTGAAGGAGGTACCTAGGAAAAACAAATAGCAGAATGGTCATCTAAAGACTCAAGAGGAGCTCTTCAACCATAACTGTGAGAAACCCCATTGTATCCACCACAGTGACATAACTTATTGCATTTCAATGCTAGAGCCCATAAGGAGTGGTATGAGAACCTCAAGAAGAAGAGGTTTGGGATTGATAGATACATTAACTAGGGTCACTGGAGTAAGTTAGCTTGGCGCAATAGGTTCGAGACCTGATCAGTTTTAGAGTGAAGTCGCATTTCTTTGAGATTATGGAGCCTTCATATTAGGAGCTTACATTTGAGCTACTCTCTATAGTCTTCATGGAAAAAGGCCACTTTAATTATGACTACCTAAGTTTGATTTAGTTTAGGATGCTTAAAGAGATGATTAGGTTAAGCTATATGAATTTCTCTGCGAAGACGGGATTTTATGGCTAGGAGTTTGTAGGGATATACGAGTACATTGCTCTTTAGATAGTATTTTCATAAGGGATGTGTGCTTGAGATGTCTAGAATACCATCAATGAGGAGGATTAGCGTGACCCAAGAAAATCTATTGTGCCTATCCTTTGACACCCAGCACTTAGATTCATCTATAGGGTTCTGAATAATATAGTAAGAGGGTGGGGTGATAGCTCTGGATTCATCAACAACTTGGATTTCTTCTACCTATTTAGTATGAGTGAGAGGATGCACATGTAGTTAAGGCATGCCTTGGTCTAATTCTTTAGTCGTTAGAGTGGAAAAAAGGAAGATATGATCTATTTGCATTGCACTATATGTGATGTAGTTAACGAGGAGGATGTGAGTCTTCGGGAGGCTACCACTAATATGGTAACTTAGTAACATTATCACTCTTAATTTAGATGTTATTAAAATATGCGTATCGTAAGTAGGAAATGGGGACTAGTAGGAGACATTTAAGATTAATCAAGCTTTTAAACAAGCAAGTAGCTTTGGGAGTAGATGAAGATCACCCCAATATAATGAAGTAACCACCGAGATAGGACTCATCACCATCCTAAACTAAAGGAGAAGCACAGAAGGAGGTTAGTATGGGATCACCTAGGCCACCAACAACACTTAAATGCTCGGACCAACTGAAGATATTTATGTGCTTGATATGTCTTCTGAAGTTGTGTAGGATACATCTGTGATTCTTGAACGATCCTTCTTAAGGACTGCTAGTACTATGATTAGCATGAAAGAAGGTAAGATCACCATAGAGGTAGGAGATCAACAAGTGAGATTTAATATGTATGAAGCTATGAAACACCCACATGAGGACTACTTGCTCTTAGGAGTGAACATGTTTGACATTGTTGTTGATAATGCATGCGCTAAGTTTGAACTGGAAATGAACCCATAAACTAATGGTTCCTCGGAGGAAATATTTTTTGCTGATGTTTTAGGTGAACTGAGGAGAGTGGACATTAGCACAGAAGTAGGAAGTGGTCAAATTACTTCACCACAGCATGGTTATGAGCCAAACATCCCCCATGAGTTAAAAGATCCACCGTAAGCAATAGGTTATTTCTCTTCCTTCATTTACAATGTACTTCTTCTTTATGATTGAAGATGACATTGTTATGCATAAGTATGTTAACTAAGTGTGGGGGAGAAACGACTTCAGTAGGATTAGGTTTAGCTTTTAGTAGGACTTAGGTTTAGTTATTTTATTTCATTGATTCATCATCCCTTTGAATTATGTGTTTTAGTAGATACATGACACATTTTCTATGATATAGGAAATTGATGTAGATGATGAATTGCATGTCATTTAAATGATGATTACAGACTTACATATGAGCTGAGTATCCAGTTAGAAAGTGTTTTTGTCTCTTAGGAAAACTTCGCCACGGCATAGCACCTTTCGCCATAGTGAACTTTTCATTCGTCGCGGCCACATCGCCTCTCAAGCCAATTCGTCGCGGCGTGAATTAATCTTTTCACCATGGTGAATACCGTAGTCTTCGCTGCGGCGTACGCTAATTCTTTTGTTCTCCGCGGCGAAAGACCTTCTAGTACCCACCCTCCGAGGGACATTTCCCATTTTACCCTTGATAATCTTCTTACCTTTTAGCTTCCCTCTATCTTTTTTGTCATTTCCTTCCCCCTCTTCTCAACTTACCACCCTCTTCTCCCTCTTTCGTTTTCATCTTTCTCACTAACACTTCGCCATGGCGATTACCTTGCGACATTACCTTTGTTCTCATCCTCCTTCATCCATTTCGTGTGCGTAGTTGGTGTCTGTGTCTCCTCCTTCCTTTTCGTAAGTTTTCCCTCTTTGTTTCATTTTCTCTTCGCTTAATTACTAACGTTAGGGTTCGGTCGCCGCAACGAGGAAACCAATGCTTTCGCTACAGTGTGGCGAGACTGATAGTCTTTTCCGCGGCAAGGAATCCATTCATTGTCATGGCGAAGACTATCAGTCTCGCCACATCGCAGAGAAAGCAATGGTTTCCTCACCGTAGCGTGATAAGTGCAATCTTTTTCGCAGGGAAAGACCAATTTTGTTGCGGCGTGCTTTCCAGGTTTTGATTTTTAGTGAATTGTGTTTATTCCTTATATTTATTTTTCCTTATTTTTTGCAAGATTATGCCTCAAACTAAGAACGCCACCCGTCACTCCACCCCTACCCCCTCTAGCTCCTCTACTTCCTCCCATCATTTAGATTCCCCCCAATCCTCCCATCCATCCACATCCTCCCACCCCTCCCATTCCTCCCCTCACTCTGATCCTCCCACTAACTCCGATTATTCTGACCTAGCCCTAAAAGTAGACGCTAGGCCTTTCCGTAGGGAGCGACCCTTTCCCTTAACTCCCCATAACCATCCTTTTGTTCAGCAATTGGTCCAATCCCAGCTCACGGGCTTAGTCCAACCTCGAGACCAGGGATACGAAAAATTTGTTCGCCACTTTTATACCTATGCCTGCCTCCACAACACCATGGACATTAATTTTCATGGTGTAATAGTTCCTTCCGCTTTTATCACCGCCCAAATCTGCACACACTACAATCTTCCTCCCATCTTCTGTACCATTATGACTAACTCATCCACCATTACCCCTAGGATGATGTCATTCATACCCTCTGTCTCGAGAGTACCGAATGGCATCAACCCCATATTTACCAACACTACCTCAAGCATTCCGATCTCTGCCCTGAAGCTCGTCCTTGGCTTCATCTTGTCAACAACAACATCATTCCCACCTCCCACCTCGCCTACGTCACCAAACAGTAAGCCTTATACTTATACCTTCTTATGGTTGGCCGCTCGATCAACATAGCCAATGTCATTGCTTCCGCCCTCCATGATTCCATCACGACAGCCAAGCTTACCAACTCCATCATCTTTCCACACCTCATAACTGGCATTTTTTGGGCTCATCATGTCTCGGAATACCCCGTTGAAAGCTATTTTGACCCAGCCCCGTTGTTTTAGTACGTCTGGCTCAAACAGTCTCTCCTCCCACCTCCACCACAACCCACCCCACTCCCTACTCCTGCCTCCTTTCCTAATGTTGTTGCCACCCATACCAAGTCCTTGCCTCGTGAGGATGATCATCCGGCTTCGGTTTCACCTATACCTATCACTCTGCAGTCCCTAGCTAGTCGAGTAAAGGGTTTATCTACTAACGTGGCTACCCTCCGAGACACTATTCATCAAGCCATAGCCCAGCAAGAGAGATATTAGAGATATCGATGACGAATGGATGCGTTGCTTGCCCAGCACCTACATTTTCTGCTTCCTTCAGATGAAGATGACCCACTTCTTGCTACTGGCCTGTTGGGAGTAGCTCCTACAGATGCTGGGGATGATCCCCTGGTGGCCTAGTTTGAGTGTTTTTCTTGTATTTTTCTGGTTCATTTGTCGGATGCTCAGTTCATTTGTAATGTCCAACTTTTTGCACATCATTTGTATCTACTTCATTTTACTATTCCCATTTGTTGTTACTGTGCCTTTCCCTTTCACTTCCCTTTATTTTTGTCCATTGTTCTTGTGTTTTGATTACTTCACATTGAGGACAATATGATGTTAAAGTGTGGGGGAGGTTTTCCTATCTTACAACTCTTATTTGTGCTTCATTATTGGCCATTTAAATGTTTGTGTTAGTAAATTGTGCAAAATTTTCAAAACTTGGTGATTATGGAAAAATTGATGATGTTCACCATAGTGAACTCATTCTTCACCACGGCCATGTGCATGATTTTCGCCACGGCAAACTTTGGTTTCGCCGCAGCACAATATTTTTAAAGAAGCAAAACTTTAGTTTCTGATGACTTCGCTGCGGCCATATGCATGATTTTCGCCACGGTGAACGGTGCAATATTTTTAAAAGAAGTGATATTTTTATAATTTTGCCTCTATTCAACAATTCTCCCCAATTAGATTCTTATCACTCTTGTATCTCAAAGATTTTATAAGTTTCAAAGTGATTCTTGAGTTCTTGAAAATACCTCCCATTCTTTAAATGACAGTTGGTTTTTGGTTAATTTCATTTTCAATGTTTTCAATACAAAGTAAGTGAAAATATGCTGACAAAGTAGCACTTTATGTTTTTAAAACTTGAGATTGTTCATTGAGATATTAACCTTGTTGTAAGGATATTTGGGCCTGAATTTTCCCATTTTTGTGTGTATCTACTTATTTTATATCTCTCTAGAACTTGTTTCAATTCTTAATCAAAGCATTATGAACTAGAATTTTGTTAATATGATAGAGGCATTCTTTCACAACCCTTTGACCCAAACACCATCCTATAAACACCTATCCATTGCTAGCCCTTTGAGCCATAATTTATGAGCACTTGCACTTATCTTTATGTGGTGTCAATAGTTTACTTTGTATTTTCTTTTAGTTATTTCATCTTTATATGGTGTTAATAGTTTATTTTTTATTTTCTTTTAGTTATTTCAAGAAATTGGTTTAAAAAAGCTGAAAAACAATGCATATATATATATAAATATATATATATGTTCTCAAGAACATTTTCCCAAAAAAAAAGAAGAAGAAGAGGAAAAAAAAAGAAAAAGAAAAAAAGTTGTCAATTGTGTAAATATTGTCTTACTGTTGACATCTATTTCATAATTTTGGTGCATGTGCTCATACTTGTTTCTTCTTTCGTCTATTCCATCCATTTCATCTAGCCTTCCGTGCATTACAACCTTGAAAAGTCCTCTTGATTTTCGAAAGTGTAGTTCTTGTAATGGAGAGGTAGAATTATTACAAACTTATGGTAGAGAATGGACTAAGCAGATCTTTAGAGCGAAATTATCCCAAAACAAGTGAGATGAGAGTAAACACCTTACTTTAAGTGAAATCTCTTTTGCTCAATCTCTTGGATTAATTACTTATAGTGTTTATTTTCTTAGCATTCTTTCAGTTTGCTTGGGTTGATTTTTGAGAAAGTGATTTTTTGCTAATTTCCTACTTTTATTTTAAGCATGGTCGGAAGTTTTCTTTTGCACTTGTGTCTCTTTGACTCTTATAAACTTTGTCCAGGAGTACAAAGGTCTGAGTGTAAGGGAATTTGATTGAGCCCAAGTTTATTACATAAATTCGTGACATTTTCATGGCTTTTGCTATACTTTTTGACTCCTATCTCTAGCTTTTATGGTTCAATTGATTCTTGAGTATGCGCTTTTATTTTATGTAGTTTGAAGGTGAAAATTGCTATAAATCAATATTCATTGCACTAATTAATTTTCTGAGAACAATTGATACTACAAACTACCATCTTTTTTATTGTAGGAGAATCAAGGAAAAGGAAGTTAAAAAGAAGACGTGAATGGAGAAACATGTAGAATCTAGGCTGAACTTTCAGGAAAAGTTCGTCGTGGCGAAGGATCCAGCGATAGAACAAAACCTTTCGGGAAAAGTTCGCTGCAGCGAACCTTCGAAAACTCGGACCAATTTTGGAAAAATCATACACTGTGCGACCCATCCCGGCATCCTTCATTTAAAAACCTACCAAATTAGGTTGTAGCCGACATCTAATATAGAATAAACTATAGAAAAAAAAAAAAAAGAAGCTCACACACTCTCGACTCTTCCTTCCACTTCACCGTTATCGATCATTTCTTTCCATTTTATCTATCGCCACTATCTGCTGCTGCTGCCATGGATGCTCTTGGTGGGTTTCCAGTTGTGAGTTCTCCCAAAGTAATGCTTGGCTAAGCACTGATTCCTCTTGAAGATGTAGCAATGGCTTGAGTTCAATAGGCTTCAGAGGAGAGTAGTTTGTTCATATTTAAAACTACATTGTTGTGAACTCCTGACTTAGGATTTATGCTTTGTAGTTGGATTTTCTTGATTATAGTTTAATCAAGTGTTGAACAATGAATTGTGTTATTGGGTTTGTTGATGTAGAACTTGAAGCTTGAATACATGAAGTCTCATATATGTCATTTTGTGATTTTGTTAATTCTCTCTTGTCTACCTAGTTATGTTTGATATTGAGATGATACTTGATCACCAAATTGACCATTGGCATTAACCTACCCTTAGCACTCACTAAGATGCATTCAACAAGGTTTTAAGAAATGGAGTTCATTGATTAAAACCTTGGACTTAAAGGGTCTTTAAGGTTTATCGTTTGGAAACTTAGTGATTTTTACTCCCACAAAGATTCATTTTAAACTATGATAGCCAAAGCTCATTTTTCAAGACAATTTTATCATATTTGATCATTGTTTTATCCTTCGATTTCTTATTCCCGAAAATCCAAAAAAAATATCTTTTTTACACATTTCCTTTTCAATTAGTTTAATTTTGTTAGTTCTCCAAAGAACCAAAACCCCCCTTCCTAACCAATTTAGTTGCATTTCATGACATTTAGGTTCCAATTAAGTAAGACAACCCAAAGTTGCATCCTATGTTGCAATCCTTATAATTCAATTTTTGGATTCGACCTCCAAGAGTAAAACTGAAAGACAAAGCGGATCACATCTAGACTGCATTATGATAAGGAATTGTTTAAATGTGGATTAGACAGGAGTACACTGATAGGTAGTACTATAGTAATAGGAGAAGTATGTAAAAGGTGTATGATTCGAGCTAATCAAGCAGAGTTAGAAGTTGATATGATTGTATTCCAATTAAAGGAGATAGATATTATTATAGGTATAGATGGGCTCACTACTCATAGGGCTATCATAAACTGCTACACTAAGGAGGTAATACTTGAATCTCCTAATCAACCAAGAGTAGTATTCTATGGTGTTAGTCAAACAGTGCCAATCAAGCTAATTTCTTTGATGAATGCATTAAGACTGATTAGAGGTGGATGTGAGGCTTATCTAGACCACGTAATTGATACTCGTACTGAGCAAATAACACAGGATATTTCTATTATTAGGACATTCCTAAATCTATTTCCCATAAAGTTATCTAGTTTACTTCTAGATAGGGAGACAGATTTTGTTATTGACTTAGTTCCAGGTATTGCACCTATATCTATTATTCCATATAGGATGGAACCTATATAACTTAAAGAACTTAAGGCTCAATTGTAGGAGTTAGTGGATAAGGGCTTTATTAGACCAAATGTGTCACCTTGGGGAGCTCTAGTTTTATTTGTGAAGAAGAAAGATGGAACTCTAAGATTGTGAATTAATTATAGGCAACGAATCAGGTGACAGTGAAGAAGAAGTACCCATTGCCGAGAATTGATGACTTACTTGATCAATTATAGGGAACACAAGTATTCACTAAGCTAGATTTGAAATAAGGGTACTATTAGCTAAAGATAGCAAAGGCTGATGTACCGAAGAGTGCATTCAGGACTAGATATGGGCATTCTGAGTTTTTTGTGATGTTGTTTGGGTTAACAAATGCATCAGCAACATTTATGGCTTTGATGAATAAGTTATTTCAACCTTACCTAGATCGATTCATGATTGTGTTTATTGATGACATTCTGGTGTATTCAAAGAGCATAGAGGAGCATGCTGAACATCTGAGGTTAGTCCTACAAATTATGAGGGAGAAGCAAATGTATGCCAAATTTAGTAGTGTAAATTATGGCTTGATTAAGTAGTATTTTTAGGTCATATAGTAGCTGGACAAGTCATACAAGTTGATCCAAAAAAAGCGGAGGCAATAATGAAGTGGGAATTTTCGAGAAATGTGTTAAAGATTCGAAGTTTCCTTGGATTAGTAAGTGTTAAAGATTTGGAGTTTTTCAAGGATTTTCACTAATTTCAGCCACTTTGACAACAATTCTAAGGAAGAATGTGCCTTTCATATGGAATGATGAATGTCAGACAAGTTTCAAGGAGCTTAAGCATTAGTTAACTACAACACCAGTGTTAACTATTCCATTTGGATCTGGAGGTTATGTAGTGTATAGTGAAGCTTCACACTAAAGATTAAGGTGTGTTCTGATGCGACATGGCAGAGGGATAGCATATGCAACGAGACAATTGAGGTCTCATGAGTTCAATTACCCAGTGTTTGATCTAGAACTTGTTGTACTAGTTTTTGCTCTAAAAATATGGAGATATTATCTGTATGGAGAGAATTTTCAAATATTTACTGATCATAAGATTTTGAGGTATCTGTTGACTTAAAAAGAGTTGAATATGAGACAAAGGAGATGGATAGAGTTACTAAAAGATTATGACTGCACAATTGAGTATCATTCAAGAAAAGCTAATTTGGTAGTTGATGCATTAAGTAGAAAATCCAATAGTAGTGTGGCTCCAATTCAGGCATTAAGGTTACCGAGCCTAGTTCAATTGAGAGCATTGAATGTTAAGTTAAATTTTCGGTAGAAGGAATCATTATTAGTTACATTGAAACTAAGACCAATTTTATATGACAGAACTAGAAAAGCTCAAAGTAAAGATCCAAAAATTATGAAGCTTATTGAGAAGCTGAAGATGAACCCAAATTCTGAATTTGAATTGAGAAATGAAACACTGTGGTTAAGGCAGAGACTATAAGTAACTGATGTGGGTAATTTATGAAAAGAAATTCTGGAGGAAGCATATATAGCAACCTATGCTATACATCCAAATACTACCAAGATGTATAACACACTGAAGTAGTATTTTTTGTGGCCAGGGACAGACATTACCAATTCTAGAGTGAAAATGGGAGTTAATTACAATAGACTTTATAATAGGTTTGTCGAGGACTCCGAGGCAACATGATGCTATATAAGTTATTATAGACTGATTGACAAAGTCAGATCATTTCTTAACTGTGAGGGAGAATATGACGTTAGATCAGCTAGCTCGGAGATACGTGAATGAATTAGTAAGATTACATGGAGTCCTAGTGTTTATTATATCCAACAAGGATCCTATATTTACTTTAAGATTTTAGAGAAGCTTATAGACAGCTATGGGTATAAAATTAAACTTCAGTACTACATTTCAAACTCAAACAAATGAACAGAGTGAGAGAATGATTAAAACTATTAAGGACATGCTCAAAGCTTGTGTATTGGAGTTTCAAGGAACATGGGATCAGTACATAGATTTGATTGAATTTGCATATAATAACCATTGTCATAGTATTATCGACATGGCATTGTACGAGGCATTATAAGATAGAAACTGTTGTTCACCATTGTATTGGGATGAAGAGGGTCTAAGGATTGTAGAAGGCCCAAAACTAATCCAAGATATTGTTGATAAAGTGAAACTAATCCTAAATAAGATTAAAGCAACTCAAGATAGATAAAAGAGTTAAGTGGATCAACACCAGAGGGATATGGAGTACCAAGTAGTAAATAGAGTGTCTCTAAGAGTATCACCATGGCAAAGAGTGTTGAGGATCAGTAAAAAGGGTAAGCTCAACCCTAGATACATTGGTCCATATGAGATTATCGAGAGAGTTGGACCATTGGCTTATAAGTTAGCCTTACTGATTAAGATGTCTCAGATGCACATTGTGTTCCATATGAGTATGCTCAGGAGATATCAGTCTGATCCGACACATGTGTTACTAGCTCAAGAGGTTGAAGTTGTAAAAAATCTATGTTATATCGAGGAACCGGTAAAGATAGTGGGATATCGGAATAAATAGTTGAGAAATTGAGTGATTCCATCGGTGAAAGTCCTCTGTAAGAATCATTTGAGTGAAGAAGCTACATAGGAAATGGAGAACCACAAAAGGAATCAATACCCCTACCTATCTGAAAAATCAAGTTAGAATTTCAAGGAAGGAATTTCTTAAGGAGGGGAGAACTGTAATATCCCATTTTCCCATACTAAGTGTTAGAACTCTAGATTTCTATATATGAGAAATAGTACTGAGAAATTGGGAAATACATTTCATGCTCGTACATACCATTAGCATACACACACATGAATTATTGATTTTTCTTACACATTACAAAGACTATATATGCACTCAATTGATATTTTTTGGGATATAAATGGTTTTTAAAAAATAATTATAATGTGAATAGTGAATATTATGTCTTGATTTTTAATTTGGTGAATTGTATTATTGATTTAGAAGTTTTGGTGAAATTTTGGGAAATTTCAAAAATTAAGGGTAGTTTTGGACTAGGAAAATGCCAAGTGGTAAGAAAAATTGATAAATGGTAGTAGAAATAAATGACATGTGGTGATATTCATAATTGACAAATGGCCTTAGGATTTATTGATATGTTTTATAGAAAATTGGGAGACAATTGGATTAGAAATTGTGGGATAAATGGACAAGTTATTAAAAGGACCAAGTATGGACCATAAGAGGAGGACATGCGGCAAGTGACAAATGTCAAGCCACTTGCCACACACCTCACTTTCATTACATTGATTTGTAAGAACATCTTCCATTTGATTTTCACTTTTTCCAAATTCTCTCTTCTTCATTTTCATTCTTCTTTGATCTCCCATCTACGACACTTTCTTCTTACCCACAACACGTTGATCTTTGTCCAACTTCTATACTTTGTTTCTTTAAGATCATGTTGTCTTCTTCTTGAAGAAGAACCCAACTTGTTTCTCATTGATAAGTAGATGATCGCATATGCACGGAGGAGCTAGGGTTTCATAGTGATTCAAGAAGTTTTAAGTTAATTAAGTAAGCAACATGTTGTTCTTCATGGCTTGCTTGATAGACATTTTTTTTATGATAGTTTAAGAGGTGAAATGATTATGAAAATGGTGTTGAAAATATATGTAATGTGGATGAAAAATGGGTATCTCTGTGGGTTGTTTAAATATAAACATATATGATGATAGTTTGAGATTAAATGCTAACGATAATTGAATTTAAAACTGATGATACATTGATGTAGAAATAAATAGGTTTATGTTATGCTTTTAGTGTATTAATGGTATTCATGGGTTGTTTAAATAAAAGCATTTATAATGATCATTAAGGATAGATTGAAGGCGTAAATGAAGTTGATTTTATACTAAATCATGGATGAATAAATGGACATATTCATGTCTTGTTTTTGTGTTGTAACAAGTAATAATTCATAAATTCTTATAGAGATGTTTTTGAGGTAGAATGATCATTATAATGGTGTTGAAAGTTGATAAATAAAGAGAGATGTTTATAACCTAATTTTTATTTATAAGATGACTGCAGAAATTTTGATGAAGGAATGATATAAATATATTTTGTTTTAGGTATATGACAAATGTGATTATAAGTTGTTATGTGGATAAAATAGAATGGAAGTTAAAGTTTAATAAGGGTGAAAGAAAAGACTAGTAAAATGTTCTTGAAATGAGCAAAACTAAGGTGATAGTGAATGATAGAAATCATGTTCTATTTTTGTATGATTGTTGAACCATAGTTTATGAATTGTCTAATAGATGATATTGAGATGAAATTAAGGCAAACATGATAAGGTTATAAAGTCTAAATGATGAACTATAGAGATGATTTGTTTGATGTATTATGAAAGAGTAAAATCTAGAAAAGTTACGAATGCATGTATGATTGGATTAAGTAAATGGTTAATGGATCAAGTGGGAATAGTTTTGTGAGATTTAATATAATCAATATGGTAGTTAGATTTACATAAAGTGAATTTGTATTAATGAGTATAAATTCTGGAAAACTTAAAGGGTAAATGATATTTTTAACTAGGTTAATTTCATAAAGAATTGAGGAAAAAGGGATAGGGCACGATCGTGGAATAGTCCCCACAATCGTGGCCTAGATATTTGAGGTTCTGTCATGATCGTGGCCGTCACCCCACAGTTGTGGCCAGTTGCACTGGCTTCTATTACGATAGTGGGAAGGTACCCATGATCGTGGGCTAGCATATGAAGTGAAATGCTATCTTTTAAGTGACGTTTGAAACAATTAATGCTAAAATACTTTCTTATGATGTATTTAGGCTTCAATGAGGCCTTGAATAAACCTAGTTTGATGATGGATAAGGTGATTAAAGTTAGTAAGGTGTATTAGATGTAAATGAATGATTGAATGATGATGTTAAATGATCATAAGAAGTGAATTAAGGAAATATACCCGGAATTGTCAAATTAAGCATGTGTTATACATGACATATATACATATATGTATGATTGAGTTTTTATGTGATTGTACAAAGTATAAATGTGTGTAAATGTGTATTGCATGATATAGAAGCGCAAATAGAATGACCACATCTAGACATTGCTGGGACATCAAGGAAATAGCTATTTGGAGCATATTATGAGTAAATGTTCTCACTAAGATTGTTTGTATTTGTTTAGATTTAATTTATTGAACTGATAATTATATGAATGTGAAAATTGTTAGATATTGATAGTCCGAGGAGTTCGATAACTGGGAATGTATTGGAATTGCTTTATTTAATGTGAATTTGAAAGGAATAAGTGTTCTCAACAATCATGTTGAATGTCGAACTATTGCTCGATGAAATTATGAAAAATGAATGTGCACCAAATTAAAGAGATTGATTGCATATATGTGAATTTATACATCTCATTACATTGAAGTGCATGATCAGATAAAGGAAATTCTGACCAGAGTAGCCAATGAAAAAGAGCTTCAAACTTGGAATGTGTTTAAGAGCCATAGGCTCAATATGTAAAATGAGTCTAGTATCCCCAATGGGTACAGGACAGGTATCAGTGAGCCTGATATCTACAACCGATACGGGATAGTTAAAAAGGCACTGAGTCACAAAAACATAATAATTGAAAATGAGTCACATGTGCATTGCATATGCAGTTGATATATATGTTTTGAATGATTGAAATGGTTTAGCTAAATTGTTCTGAACCGAAATTGTGAAATAATATGCAATATGTGAATATGTGAACTATCTCTAAAATTTGAGAAATGAATTGATTATATGCATGATATTGGTGAGCGCATCAATGATGGCTTGCTCACTGAGTTTGCAAAAACTCATAAAAATTGCAACGTTTCTTTTCAGATATGAAAGAGGGGACTTAGCTTCTAAGACAACTTACAAGAAACCTAGTACTACATTTTGGCATCGAGAAATGGCTCAAAGGTCGGTTATCTGAGATTGTGGAGTTTAGATCAAGTGTTTTTGTATAGGTCTCATGTTATGTAAAACATGATGTAAAGTGTAGTAAGCACTCAAATGTTTTTGAATATTGTATATATGAATGGATCATGTAGTGCAAAAAAAAACTACATTGTAAACTATGTTTTTATTAATGAAATGAGGAGGTATGTTTTAGATATTTTGTTATTCATTTTTTAATTATAATGCCATATAAGTGAATGTAATTGCTCTAACCTGCCACCTTCATGAAACATTTTTCCGAATCTCCTTCGAATGTTTAGGGAGGTGTCTCGTGGAGGCGGTGTGTTACATTAAGTGTGGGGAACTAATTTTAAATTTCTTAATTTATTGTAATCCTTTTTATTAATTCATATTAATTGACATCCTAATTTAGTTAAAATTTATTCAAAATACTTTAAATTGTTATTGATTATTGACTTGACTTAGTATGCAAAAGGATGAAAGTTAGCATATAGGTTCTTTTATAAGCCATATTTTTTTTGTAATCAATGAGATAATTAAGCCTTTTATGAGTTTTTAAGCCTAAAAGTAGATACGTTATTATTTAAAGCTCTTTCATGCTTTCATGTGCATTATCAAGCTGGTTGGATGATTCTAGAACATACTTTTTTTTAATCCGTATTGAGACTACATTGTCAAACTGGAATCATTTAAATGATAAAGGCATTTAGATTTAACCCTTTGTTTTAGCCTTTTTTATTATCATGCTACCATATTTTATCCGTTAAGAGTAAGCACTTTTGAGACTAAACATTTTCATCGATTATAACCATATTAATAGCATTTACCTTATTTTTCTTGAAAGATTTTTCATTATTTTTGAATCATAGTGGATTTAATTTTATTTTATTACTCAAAACTTGGATTATATTAAAGAATTTTAAATAGGTCTAATATTTCTTTAATTATTGGTACATGGTGAATGTTAATGTGTTTCTTCTCAAGTGTTTGATTGTCATAATTTCATATTCCCTCTAAATTTTCTAGAATAAGTAAAATTTTATATATATATATATATTGAGATCATAATTAAAAACAAAATAGAGGGTTGGAGTGATTGTACTAATGGAATTATGTGGGAAGGACCTATATTATGAAGAACTAAGTTTCATATAGTTTTTTATATAAATTTCCTTCAATATTATTACCGTTTTTATTATTCCTATCACACATTTACCTAATCCTCTTTAAAACATTATAACAAGACCTATTGATTTTTTGTTCCTAGTTTAATAATAAATGGTGGGGATATCAATTTATTGCAAGCTTATGGTTAAGAATCCTCCTATGTATTGATTTGAGAGTCCCTACACATTCCACCCTAAACACTTAGAATGTATTGAGTGAATCTTTGGTATGGCTATAAAAGTTTTTGCTTTTGATTTCAAAAATCTATGTGATTGCTACTGCTATTGACTAATGAAGTTTGGTTCTAGGGTAACATAAATATAATTTTATGTTAATTTGAGTTATATGACATAATAATTTAGGTTGTGGATCAACAGGTTGAGGTTAATAAGGGTTGAATGTTTATAAGTTGGATGATTTAGATTATAAGTTGTTGGAGGATAAGTAAAAGTTTAAATGTGGAGATGCTTGATAAACGATTAATAGACTATATTTTTATACCCATATTTAGTGTGATTTTCCTATTATTTGAGAATTTTATTGTATTTATGGTGCTTACTTTGTTTCAAGTGTGTTTTTAGGTAACAATTGTCTTTATAGACTAAAAGGAGAAGAATTTAGGCAAAATCGAGGCATAAAATGGAAGAATTAAAGCAACTTTGGACATAGATAGTTGTAAATAAAAATGGGTAAGCTATTATAAATATATGAAGCTTTAAAGATAATGTTTACGCCTATGTTAAGATACATACCCATATATGTGACATATATGGCTCTTTATATAGCCTGTGTAAGCTTATGGAATGATGTAAAGTCATAATTTAGAGGGGATTTTGAGGTACGTGGTCACTAGTTGTGAAAGTGACAATGCACATTCTAGAAACCTTAGTTCCTTACCATATAAGGAAATTATGAAAGTTAGAAAAAGGGAGAAAGCAATTGAATTTGGATTTGGCATTAAGAAAAGGAAAGAAGAAATAGTTCTAAATCGAACATAAGAAAATCAAGAAGATTACTTTAAGAGATCCAATAGAGAGCAGCCTTTCATCCAAATTTACAGGAGATTTCATTAAACATAAAGGAGAATATGTAGATCATGGATTCTTTTATTTCTAGTTTCCTTCTGACTTGATTTGTTTTCTATGTTTAGGAACTTATTTGTTTAGTGCCTAGGTGTGATGAACCCTAAGTTAGGATGTATAGAGTGATATAATCTTTTATTCAATATAAGTTAATTGATTGGTTTATTCTAATTCAACTATGAATTTATATTTGTGAACAAATATATGTGGAATATTAGATAAATGTATGACTTCATATGATTGAAAATGAGAAATACTTTTGTTTAAATAGATTTACCATATTTGGAAGAGTTGTATATAAACCTAGAGACAAGTCAACATAAATCCTCCAGATTATAGGGTCAAAACTAATAATGAAATTTATGAATTAAGTAATGCAATCTTTGGGGTTTTAACTAGAAAAGGGTTTCAGTTAATCAACTGGGGGTTAGTTTTTAATAGTATTGATAAAGATATTAACATAATATAGGAATTTCCATGGATAATAAACAATTTAATTACATGATATAGGGTTATTGTTTAAGATATCTTAGAGGGATTCATCACCTCAGAACTACTTATTTAGTATTGTATAAAATTTATTTGTTCTCTTTCATTTTTATGTTAAACTTTAGTTTAGCTGGTTTATTTTATTTTTAAATTAAATCAACAACTTTATTTGATGATTATATAATAGAAAAAAGGTTAATACTAATACTTATAGTCCTTATAAGATTATCCTGTACTTGTCAACACTAGTTATAACTACACTGTGCACTTGTAGTTAAAACATATAGTATCACATAGAATCACTCACCTTGTGAAATATCTTCCATTTCCCTCTCTAGCCTATAAAAATCTCATCACCATCATCTCCAATGTTCAATTTATCCCCTTAATAAGGAAGAAATATAAGGACTAGCATACATAAAGGGAACTAAACACATATATGACCAATTGAATTTTCCTTATTGGGGAAAGATTTTTATTACATACTTATTAAGTTTCCTCTAAGTTATCTCTATTAATGGGAGGCATTTCTTATACTAAAATCTTCTACTAGTTATATACATATGAAGATATATAAAGAGATGTTATTTTCCTAGAATCCCTAAAATGGTAGAGTGTCATAGTGCCATATGACTTACACTTGCTAATAAGATGAGATGGATTTTGATATTTCTTAATATCCAACCTTAATAGTTCCTTAAGGCCATAAAAAGAGGTCATAAGGGTGCTACTCGACCAATCAGTTGCTCTTCTTTAGAGTAGCGAACCATCTACAAACATAAGGTTATAAATTCGAAGTTCCTTACATCTATAATCAAAATTGAAAGATGTATTATGTCTAATATTATGCTCCATCAACCTCAAAAGAACATCCATATATAATAAAAAAATTATAAGGAAATAGGGTCCCCCTTGCTTAAGACCCCTTTTCCTTTTGAAAATGTGTGTTAGTGCTCCTCCATTAATCAATATGGGGAAAGAAGTTGAAGTGACATCTACGAATCTTAATATTTATATAAAAATAAAAATCAAATTCTTACATTTAATATCGTTCAAAAACAATTCTAAAATTATATTAACTTTATACGTCCAGCCCAAATTAACAAAACCTAAAAATCTTGTTCGAATTATATCAATTTATATTAATGTAAAAATTTTAGTCGGTGTAATGGGATCTATTGGTGCCAATTACAAGTTCAGATTTAAAAAATCTTTCTTTCAGTTTCCTCATCCTTATTAACCTTACCCACTCTTATACCTTATTAGATACCACCACCACCATAAGGGTGCTATTATATATCTCTTCATATCTCTAAAAAGTCATTAATATGCTTAATGTTGATCCACGAACCTCTATACCCTTTAAGTAGGAGGACAATAAAACCTTACGACATCATCTTTTCCCATTTCCTCATTCTCCTTGTTCTCTTTCATTGATTTCATTTATAAAACATTACCAATTTGGTAGCTTAAAGATTACAAAAATTATTCCATTGGATTTATTGGCATGACTACGAAAGATTGTTTGTTGACTCCACTAGTTTGTTTGGACTTAGTAGGGGGTTCTTACCTTTAAGCTTAGGTTTTGTTCACTAAACAAGAAAATTGTTAGATGTCTATATTTTATGACTCTAAAGGGGGATTCATCAAAATGTAAATCACATTCTTGTCTCTTATTTTATTACTTTTCCTTATTACATGTAAGGAAAGCAAGATATGAGGAATAACCCCTTCTCTAATAATCTAAAGTGCATAAAGCTCCTGAAATTTTAATATAAGGAATATAGAGTAGGAGTAGGTAGATGATTCATTGTTTTTACCATGGGTACGAATACTGTACCGTACCGGCCGGTACGGTACTAATGGCCATCGGTACCGGTGGCAGATACCGGCCGGTACCGGTGGTTTTCGGCCAGTACCGGACAATACCGGCCGGTATCGGAAAAATTTAAAAGCCTAGGGACCTCTTTGCAATTTTTTAAAATTTAGAAGTTTTAACGTTTTTTAACTTACCCCCCCCCCATTTACCTTACCCGACTGCTTCGGTCTTCCTCCTCCTCTGCATGCGTCTGCATCTTCCGCCCACCGTCTCCTCTATCCGCCTCCCTCCACCGCCTGCTCTAGTCGTCACCGTCAACGCTTGCGCCACCGTCACCGCCAGCGCCAGCTCTCTCTCTCGCCCTTGCCTCCTTCGGTGTCGTCGTTTCTCCCATCATCGCCGTAGATCCGACGAGCTCGAGCGCTGATCTGTCGGAACCCGCCACGCCATAGCCACCGGAGACGCGTCTGAAGCCACCAGAGAACAGATCAACGTTGACGTGGCCAAAACATCCAAGACCCGACGACCCAAGGTTGAAACATCCAAGACCCGACGATTGTGTTGTGTATTTTTTAGATCTGCTTTTAATTTTATGGTTAATTAAAATTTTTGTTGTGTTGGTTGGAATTGCATACTTAGATAGTTGGATTGAAAATTTGCAATTGGTTGAAAATTGAAATGTTGGATGATGGTGATGCACGGTGTTGTTGTGAGTTTGGGATGAAATTGGAATTGGTTGGGTGTT
Source organism: Erythroxylum suave (assembly GCA_027563595.1). NCBI lineage: Eukaryota > Viridiplantae > Streptophyta > Magnoliopsida > Malpighiales > Erythroxylaceae > Erythroxylum > Erythroxylum suave. The sequence goes on from JAOSBN010130630.1 coordinate 28,722, forward strand.
GGAGTTGGACTGTTGAAATTGGAATTGGTTGGCTGAAAGTGGAATTGGTTGATTGTGTTGATGTTGGAATTGTGAATTTGTGATATTGATATGGGATTTTGGAATTTAGAATTTGGATGATGGAATGCCAATTGTGGATATACTGAGTCGGTTGTGTTCGGTTCGGTTGTGTTTGTGTATGAAATTATTTGGTTGGAGTTGGAAACTTGGAATGTGATATGAAATTTTGACTATTGAATTAAATTAGTTGTGTTTTGTGTATTTGGAATAATTGTCATTTGTGTTGTTTGGTTCATGGATGTTCGGTTTGGAATTTGATTTGGTATAGTTAATACGACATAGAATTATATTTGATTGTATATTGTCCAATGCTAGCACAAGTTATATTTTATTATATGCTTACATAAATAAATATTATACAATATATATGGTTACAACTTACATGTATAAGTAAATGTATACGGGTATCTATATTTAATCAAAATTAATCATATAACAATTATAAAAAGATATTTATATGAATTAGTTTAATATTTATTTTGAATTATATGTAGTAATTTAA
>JAOSBN010130664.1:0-29273 GCA_027563595.1 Erythroxylum suave
AAATTGAAGCATTGGACAATGGTTGGGCTTGTGTTGAACCTCTCCACGTTCGACACAAACCCAACCACACCGAAAGGAAACCAGAGGTGAAGAAGCAGAAAAATTGAAGGGAAATCATACAAGTACCTTTCACCGTTTGGGACGAACATCCAACCGAGAAGGAGAGCTGCGGGAGTTGGAAGCTGGGAGAGTGTTTGTTTCGGATACAGAGACGAAGATACGAAGACAAGGGAGACGGCAGGCAAAAGTGACGAAGAAAAGCTTTCAGTTAGGTTAAAATGTGAGGGCGATATGGACATTTCACTTCCCAGGTTAATTTTTTTCTCCGTCCCCGCGTCCCTGTGCCACACTCACGAGATGGACAGCTTTTTCATGTCTCCGTCTCCGGAGTCGGGACAAATTTCAGGGGAGACAGCAACCAAACAGCCAGGGGGCGGGACTTTTGTGTCCCTGTCATCTGTCCCCACCCATGGGGACAGCAACCAAACACTACGTTATTCTTTGTGGGTGTGGCTAAAATCCTTGAAACAAAAATTCGGGGACTCCCAATTAATTCTTAAATAGTGTTACTAAAACTTGACACTGGGCCAATTGAAAAAAGGAACCAAAATTCGTTTAATTTTTATATCATGTATTGTGCCCTTGCTACTGAAACTCATTTTATTATCATCTTTTTTATTTCTAATTAATAATGTACTTTCACGCTAGTACATGATTCTCTGTGTTCAACATTAAATAATTGAATCAATATGGGACAACTCATACTGCAGTGCTAGGTCAAATTTGACAATGCTAGCTATATATAATATTCTCAAAGAGTTAATATTGATGATATTGATCTTCTAGCTAATTGTATTGTTGATAGCTTAAAACAACTAAGCCTGAATGGCTTAAGAGGTCATGAAGTTAGTCCCAAAATAGAAGTTCAATAAATGTTTACCTAAAAATCTATTAGTAATGAAAAATAAAAAATGTGAGAAAATATATTGAATTAGTGGGAGTCTATAATATAGAATTTTTTTGAAAAGTTAAATAGAATTAATAAATGGAAGAAATATAACTTTTAAGTCTACCATTAGAACATCTAAAAGAGAGCCATCCCTACACAATGCTAAACAACAGGAAAATGATGCCGTATGAAAACAACAAGAAATGACTACGTTGTAAACCCAAAACAATACGACACATAGCATCTCCTTAGAGTAAAATCGTTTCTCTTATCTGCGTACAACTCCAAAAGCTTCCCAATTAGGTTAAGGGTGTTAAGGCGCACTTCAGTGCAATCTTCTATCCATAGCTTCAATGGTAATGGTTTATGCCTTGTTTTTGTTTTCTTTTCGTTTCTCTTTGGTGTTGATCGATAGAGTCTCTGATTTGAGTTCTGCAATAAATGATTTGCTTAGATCTTCAAATCTAGAGCGTTGTGTATGAGTTGGTATCGATGGGTGCGGGCGAGTAGGGGACAACGAAGGCATAGAGATAGCCTAAATGTTCTCCCTCAAAAGCGCCTCTAGCCAGTTCCTATTTGGGAATGAAGGTTCTCTAGCTGATTATGGAGGTAAACATTTCTGGGTTGCTCTTGAGTACTTCATTGCACGTTCTTTCTTAGTCTGGCTTCACTAAATAGGTTGTAAAATGGGTTTTCCATAGGTGAAACTATCCCCTCACGAATATGACTTCAAGTAGCTTTTTGGAGAAGAGATTCGAAAAGGTAAGTGTTTCCTTTCAAATTCTAGTAAGTGATGTGTGTATGATTAAACATACGAGATGAAGTATGGATCTTAGAGATTCGTTAGATTCTCCAAGAAGTGACTATTCTCACACTGCTTTTTGCCTCCCATCTTGTTAATGATAAATTATTCTCTGATATTGTTGGAGATGAGATCAGTGATTGTATGCATGACTTTTTCCCTATTTAAAAACCTTTTGTGATTTCTCTCCCTCCAGTTCTCCTGAATGCATGTAGTTAAAGCGGCCATGTATACTTCCTTGTCATGTTTGGAAGCATGGTTTAGTATTATCTCCTGGATTATACCATTTAGGCTTCTATGGTTACAGTAGAGATAATATAGGGAAGATATGTGACACCATACTCTATTAAGGGATCGCAATTAAAGAAAAGATAATCTTTGTCTTCACCCTCTAGGTTACAAAAGATCCATCCTTTAGAGGATGAGAGGAATTTTAGTCTGGTCATAGTACTGAGTTTGTCCTTCAATGCTAACTAGCTCAGGAAGCTAGCATTAAGTTTGATAGAATCATTCCAAATTAGTTTACACCAACCAATACTAGTGTTTGTCCCATATTTGAGCTGTTTAACCCTTCTATTTGTGATGTCCGAGACAGCTACCCATTTCCATAGAAAATTATCCTCTCCTCTATTGACTCTAATCTGTGGTATGGACAGAGATCTAATCTCCTCTTGGGAGAGGTTCCAATTGCCATCAACAACTAGTTCTTGGATTTTAGCCTTTTTAGAGAATCTATCCAACCTCTTCCTAGCTATCGGATTGTGAATTAGGGCTCCATGACCAGTCCAATTGTCAACCATACTGAAATCTGATCCCCTGCCCCTATCCTACATGTGATCTGACTTTGAACTTCATCTCCCAATTTAAGGAGTTAGTTGAAGAACCATGACAAGATAGCTTTTAGTTTAATGGCCCATAGACTACCACCCTTTAAGATATAGATTTGAACCCATTTAACCGATAGGGATTCCTTTTCACACAAGATTCTTCAGACCCTTTTCAGTAATAAACATTTGTTGCTTCTTCCAGTTGATTCCAACCCTAATCCTCCTAATGCTTTTGGTTGACATATATTGTGAGAATCTTACATCGGTTGGAGAGGAGAACGAAGTATGTCTTATAAGGGTATGAACACCTCTCCCCTATAGACGTGTTTTCCCAGCTGGGCTGGGAAGAGCAAAACCATGACTATTTGGGCTGAGCCAAAGTCTAAAGTGAACAATATTTGTAGGCGGGTGTTCTGGGTTGTTAAAAATGGTATCAAAGCCAATACACGGGTTGGTAAGCCAGCGAGGATGTTGGGCCTCTAAGGAGTAAATAGTGTGAGAACCTAGATCGGCTGGAGAAAGTACGACTTATAAGGGGCATCGAAACCTCTCCCCCATAGATGCATTTTCCTAGCTAGGTTAGGAAGAGTAAAACCGTGAGGGTTTAAGCTGGGCCCAAAGCCTAAAGTACACAATATCTATGAGCAAGTGATCTAGGCTGTTACAAATGATATCAGAGCTGGTTCTCAACCCATTGTGCCAACAAGGACGTTGAGCTCAAAGGGGGTGGCCAGCGAGGAAGTTAGGCCTAAAGGGGGGTGAATTGTAAGAATCCCACATCTGTTGGAGAGGAGAACAAAGTATGTCTTATAAGGGTATGGATATCTCTCCCCTATAGACACGTTTTCCTAGCTAGGCTAGAAAGAGTAAAACTGTGAGGGTTTGGGTTGGGCCCAAAGCCCAAAGAGGACAATATTTATAGGTGGGTGGTCTGGGCTGTTACAAATGGTATCAAAGCTGATTCCCGACCTGTTGTGCCAGCTAGGACGCTGGGCTCAAAAGGGGTGGATAACGAGGACGCTGGGCCCAAAAGTGGGGTTGATTGTGAGAATCTCACATCGGTTAAAGAGGAGAATGAAGTATGCCTTATAAGGGTATGGGTACGTCTCCCCCATAGATGCGTTTTCCCAACTAGACTAGGAAGAGCAAAATTGTGAAGGTTTAGGCTGGGCCCAAATTCCAAAGCGGACAATATCTGTAGGCAGGTTGTCTGAGTTGTTACAAATGATATCAGAGTCGGTACCCGAGTCAGTATGCTAGTAAGGACGTTGGGCCTCCAGGGGGTAGATAGTGTGAGATCCCTTATCGGCTGGAGAGGGAAACAAAGTATGCCTTATAAGGGTATGAAGACCTCTCACCTAAAGACTCGTTTTCTTAGCTGGGTTAGGAAGACTAAAACTGTGAGGGTTTGGGCTGGACCCAAAGTCCAAAGCGGACAATATCTGTGGATGGGTGGTCTGGGTTGTTACATATATGACTCTAATTGACCTTAGCGATTCCTCTTTCTCCTATCCCCATACTCCAAAGGAAATGTTTCATCATTTTCTCCATTATTTTGACTAGCCCCTTAGAGAGAAAAATGTGGGAACACCAATAGGTGTTCATGGAAATAATAATAGATTTTAGTAGCTGAAGCTTACCACCATAGGATAGCGACTTATTAGTTCATGAACTTAATCTCTTTTGTATTTTCTTTATAAGTGGTAGACATTGTCAAAAACATAGTCATCTTGGTGAGATAGGTAGGCCCAAATAGGTGATAGGAGGGTCTTGATTTCCCTTTCTAGTAGCAATAGAAATGTCATTAGCCAGGTGAGTAGCACTCTTTGATAAGATTATAAAAAACTTTTTTGAAAATTGATACTCAGTCTCAATATCTCCTTGAATCTTTGTAAGGTATCCATAAGAATTGCAACTGAAGGGGGATCACTCTTACTAAAAAGGATTAGATCATTTGTAAAATATAAACTAGTTAGAGAAAGCAAATTACGTTTGGAATAGAACTTAAAGTCTGTGTTTAAGGAGATCTTAAATCTCAGCATGATGGTAAGAACTTCCATACAAATGAGGAAAAGGTAGGGGGATAGAGGATCCCCTTGCCTTAGCTCTCTTCTACTTTTAAAAATCTTAGTAGGACACCCATTGATCAAAACTCCAAAGGAAACCGTAGAGATACATTCCTTCATTCATACATTTCTGGGGGAAACCCATAATACCCATAGTTTGTAGTAAGAAATCCCAACTGACACTGTCAAAGGCTTTCTGAAGGCCCACTTTTAAAGTGTAGTTCTTAGGGGATTTTTCCCTAGTATATCCTTTCAAGAGTTCTTGCAATAATAGAATATTATCTCCAATATTTCTCTTGCTTAAGAAAATACCTTGATTTTCACTGATGATGTAGTGAAGGACTGTTTTGAGTCTATTGGCCAAGATTTTGGCAATAACCTTATAACACAAGTTAGCCCATGATATTAGCCTGAAGTCATTCCACGTAGAAGTGTTGTGTGTTTTCATAATCAAACATAAAGAGGTCTTGTTGATCTCTTTTAGGAGGACTCCATTATTGAAGAATTCATATACTACTTTTTTCATCATCTTCACTGTTAAATTCCAAGTTTCTGGTAGAAAAATCCATTCAAGCCATCCAATCCTGGGGCTTTAGAGCCCTTCATTTTGAAAACCACTGCTTCTATTTCCTAATCTGTGTTCTTTCTAGTTAAGAGATTAGGTTGATCTTCAAGGATTTTGTCTTATATAAACAACCTGAGTTCTACACTGCTAGTTCAAGCATTTCCTTTAATTCCAAAGAGCTTTTGGAAGTGTAACAAAGCATCTTGAACGATTTCAATTTGCTCATATAATATCCTTCCTGATTTGTTTTGATAAAAGTAATTCTATTCATATTTTTCCTAGCCTTAATGGTATTAAAAAAGAAACTAGTGCATCGGTCTCCGTCTTTGATCCAATTGACTCTGGATCGTTGTCTTAACAAAGAGTAATGATTGTCTATTGCTAGTAAATAGAGCTTCAGAGCCTCCTCCTGCTTTGCAAGAAAATCATTTGTTGGGTTATCAGTAAAAGATTTCTGCATTAGAGATAAACTAGATCTAGCAGCTTCTATCACTTGTTCTATGCTCCTAATCCTTCTACCATTTAATCTCTTCAGTTTTTGTTTTATCGCTTTAAGCTTTTGCATGCAGACAAATTGTTTAGTGTCCAAGGCTTCAAATTCCAAACCTTTGTTAATAGCTTCTTGAAATCCTTCCATTGAGGCCAAAAAACTATTGAACTTGAAAGGGTATCTTAGAAAAACATTTTTGAAGACGTAGTCCACCTTGATATAGGAGTGGTCCGAAAAAAGAGGGTCAAAAAACACAACTTTACTATTAGGAAAAGATGTTAGCCACTCCACATTAACCATGGCCCTATCCAGCTTCTTTCTAATTAGCCAATTGGCATTTTGTTTGTTGCTCCAAGTGAATTTGTGTCCCTCGTATTTTCAATCAGAAATTTCCACATCTATTGTGCATTCCAACAAATCCATATTGTAATTGTGGAAGTTCCAATTCCCTTCTTCTTTTGATTGATAAATAATGGAGTTGAAGTCACCACTTATGATCTATGGTCCATTAGCAGTTCCCTTTAGTCTTCTTAATAAATTCCAAAGTTCCCTTCTTTGAAAGGTGGTATTGTGTACATAGACAAAAGTGGCCATCACTGAAATGTTTTCAGTTTTAAAAGAAATTTTAGTATGTATGAATTGCCCTCCTGCCTCTAAGACTTCCATATCTACTTGGTCCACATCGTAGACAAGGATGATTCTCCTATAACCATGGATCGATTATTGGATTTAACACATCATTGGCCACCAAAAAAGCCTAATTTATTCAAAATTTTGAGTTTGATTTTAGTTTCTAAAAGATAAAGAAATTTAGGTTTCTCCTAGTGGATACACTCCTTCAAGGCATTAAGCTTTAAAGGACTAGACATGTCAATATTGGCTCGGCCCAACCCGACTTGACCTTTAGTCAACGGGTTTGGCTGGGTCAAATCAATCCACAGGCCAGGGAAATTTGGCCCGTGAATGGATTGGTCAAGCCAGGCCCGCGGCCAGTGGAAGTGGGTGGGTGGGAAGGACCGCGAGCAGGTCCAGCCGGCTCAGCCCGGCTCCTAGTGCGTGGCCCGTCGACATAAAATGACGTCGTTTATTTGTGAAAAAATGATGTTATTTTGTTAAGGTTAGAGTCATTTGTTCCAGAGATAAACGACTTTATTTTGTGTCAAGCGTAAAATGACATCGTTTTATCTCTAAAAGAAATTAAAAATCAAGAGACAAAATGACGTCATTTTCTTGCAATGGAAAAACAACATCATTTTGACGTCATTTTGTTCTAACAAAACAAAACCACATCTCTATCCTTCCCTCTTAGCCTCCGGCTCTCCCTCCCTCGTCACTCGTCACTCTTCACTCTCAGTCATCACTCATCTCCCACACATCTCTCCCACAGGCTACAGTTCAGTCCCACTCACAATCACTCTGACCCAGACCCAGACATTGCTGTGCCTCCCTCTCCCTCCATCGCACCATCACAAGTCATTGACGTTGTTGTTCTTCTTCTTCATCGCAACATCAGAGACTCACATTTCCTATGTTTTTCAGCGAAGGTGATTGTCCTAGCATCTTATAGTTGAATGGATTGAGGAATGATGTTTCTGGATTGATACAACCATGTGAATAATTGCTCACTTGTCGTGTCTACTATTTTGATGTTTCTAGATTTAATAGTTGAATGAATTGAGGATTGATGTTTCTCAAATTATTTGTGCGTGTCTACTATCTTAGAATCATTGTGAATGAATTGCTGATTGTGTGAATGAATTGAGGAATGTTGTTTTGGAATAAATTTGATAATTGAATGGATTAAGGATTTGTGTTTCTGGATTTATTTGTTTGTGTCTACTGTCCTCGAATCATTGTGAATGAATTGCTGATTGTTTTTGCTAAGAATATATCTAGGTTGAGCACAACATTTCTAGAAACATAACTAGATCATGATCTACCCACATGGAAACAAGAGAATCATGGTCTGGTATGGTCTAGTTTGGTCTGATCTGGTCTGGTGTGATTAGAGTGAGTTAAGCTAAGATGGTGGACTCATGGTGGTCCATCAAATTCTATCACATGTCCATTTTGATCTTATTGGCTGGGGCAGATAGTTTAATTGTTTTACACATACAAATAGACCTGCAATTCATTAGTTACCAAGTAGTGCACATTCATAACATTTTATGGTTTTTCATTTGTCTTCTAATTTCATGTCCTATGTTTGGTAGATTTAGAAGGTACAAGACGTGATCTTGTAAGAAAGTAATGACTATCTACTTTCATGCTTAACAATAGGTCTTCATGAGTTTTAAGTGAACCTATAAAATATGTAAATTAGCCAAACTTAATAGAATTTTTTTAATATAAAAGTAGAGTGTTTAACTATTATCCTTCAGATATATAATGAATAAATCATTCGATACATATAATAGAATAATTTATTTAACGAGTTAACACTTCAAATATATAATAAATTAAATCTAATTAGTATTTATAAGATCATTGTATTTCCACTCTCGGTCCATCATCACTCAAATCACTATAATGAGAATCTTTCTCTCAACTACAACTTGAATCTAAAATGTTTAAGTTAGTAGAAACATAAGAAATTAAGTTTTACCAATTAAATAATCCATTTGAGAGGAGTTTAAAAGGGTCTTTATCAATGTGTACTTGCAAGTTTTTTTACTGAATGTGTAAGTTATTTGCAACCATAAAGCTTATAGTGGTATTTCTTAGTATAGCAAAAATAACTTATTAATACTTAAATATATAACAACAGCAAAGACATCAATTTGGTGCAATTGATATTATATTTTCAAGGAAATTTTGTTTGGATAATAAGTAAACAAATCATTATATCTAACAGCTTTGTACAGTTTGTATTTACATAGAAAAAAAAATTCACTTTATGACTAATTGCAAGGTTCATCACTATGCCTGCTTAGGTTCGAAGAAAGATTAGTGTTAATCATTATACCTTTATATCTGTGGGTCATCAGTTATGATCTTAACCAATAACATCTCTACTATTCCTCATTACTGCATATATGAATGATATATTCTTAGACTAGTGAGTAGTGATCCGTATTTGGCTCAATTACATCATACAGAGCAAGAGCAAATGGAAAAAATGGACTGAAAACATATATTAAACAAAACAGTATCTATAACGTCCCATTACCATAAATTACATACCGGAACATCCTGTGGATATTCTAGTATATAAATTATAATAATGACGTGTTAACTATCTCACCTTCACTTTATAATATGGAAATATATCCAACTTAGTCATGGCATCACCTATTGTACATAAAAGTCACCATTTTTTATTTTAACCAAATTCCAAACTGTATTCCTCATTTCATTGCATAAATCCAAATGTATTTACATATAGCTTTTAAATAACCATACATGTACATCTTCATATCCTAATACAAAAATATGCTACATGAAAGAGGAAATACACAAAAAGATCTATCTAATCTTCCAATCCTAGCTGATCGACCTTTGAGCCATTTCTTCTTCCCAAAAGTACAAGACTATACTTCTTGTAGCGTCTCTCAGTAGCTAAAGTCCTCTCTCGATCTTGAAATGTCAACATACAATTTTGGGTGAGTTTTATGAACTAAACGAGATAACCATCATCGATGGTTCACTCAATTCACGCAACACATCACACATATAACATATAATTCACATCTTTGCATTTTGCATGAAGTATCACATATCACATTCTCATTCAAGGGTAAGACAATTTTGTATTTCAAACAATCAAACATACTCATTCAAAATGTATATGAAATGCTCATGTGACTCTTTTCCAATTATTACATTGTTGTGACCGAGTGCCTAAACTGTCCTGTATCTATTGTGAACACCGGGTTCATTTATGCTGTTCGTTATCCGTTAGGGATATAAGGCTCGTTTTACATAGTGACCATTTGGCTCTTAATCACATTTAGAGCTTTAAGCTCATTTTCGGTGGCTACTGTAGTCACAACTCTCATTATCTGATCATGCATTCATGTATGGAATGCATCTCTCATAATTAATCAATCATGTCAAGAAGCATTTAGTTCATCACATTCACATACAAGTAGCACTTCAATATCACATTCATGCATCAAAGTCTGAGACTTTCATTGTCCAGCATCAACATATTCAAATCACATTCATCGCTCGTCCTTTTCATATAAATTTCTAATTAATTGAATTAAATGTCCTAGTTAATCATACCATTACATATATCTCAATAACTTTATTGCATCATACTTAATTAATTATATGTTGTTATAATTTAAAATCGCCACATAATACATATATTAAAAAGAAAAAGGTGAAATTTTTATTAATTTTATGAAACATGGATTTGGTTTTATCAATTATCTCTTATAATAATTAATAAATAACTTAAGTAAATTAAAAAATTTTAATTAATATAATTCATAATTTTAACTATAACTATTAACTTATTAACTTTTCATATGAATTTCTAATTAATTAAATTAAATGTCCTAATTAATCAGACCATTACATACATCTCAATAACTTTATTATATCATAATTAATTATATGTTGCTATAATTTAAAGTTGTCACATGATACATATATTAAAAAGAAAAAAGGTGAAATTTTTATTAATTTTATGAAACATGGATTTGGTTTTATCAATTATCTCTTATAATAATTAATAAATAACTTAAGTAAATTAAAAAATTGTAATTAATGTAATTCATAATTTTAACTATAACTATTAGCTTATTAACTTTCATATAAATTTCTAATTAATTGAATTAAATGTCCTAATTATTCATACCATTACATACATCTCAATAATTTTATTATATCATACTTAATTAATTATATGTTGTTATAATTTAAAGTTATCACATAATATATATATTAAAAAGAAAAAAAAGGTGAAAATTTTATTAATTTTATGAAATATGAATATATGATATGCTTATAACACTCTAAGCGTGAGAAGTATTTAAAGTACTACTTATATCTTATATCAAGGTTTCCATTAAGAATATAAGAAATTACTCTTAACAAACTTTTAATTAGAGTGACTTAGGTATAAATGAATTTTCTAATATTAGAATTTAGATAGGAGAAAAATTATGAATGTAATTTATATATATTTCGATTAATTATAATATAATGATTTTAGAAATAAAGTAAAAGAACTATTTTTGACTTAATGAAATAGATAATTTATAAAAACAAATCAAAAGAATTTATAAAATGTATTCTAGTTTTAATAAAATAATAGTTATTTTCAATGTCATATACTGTACTTATTTTTTTTATAACTGAATTACTAATAAGTTATTTTGGAATTGACAAATTAGGATTAATAAAGTAATTAATTAATTTTAAGATTAATATAAATACATATATGCATAATGTATATATTATGTAAATATGAAAAATAAAATAAAAAGTTTAAATTGACTTGTTTATGGAGAACAATTATGACAACATTGTCATTGTTATATATTTTTAATAAATATAATTTGGTTTGTATTTATATCTTTTATTTAATATAAATATTTTGTATAATTTATGGGTAATTTTATCTTACATTTTACCATAAATGATTATGTTATAATTTATAATTTATGAATTTTAAAAAATACAACTATAATTTTTTAAAATTGTTTTAAAAAATTTAAATACATTAAATGCCCGGGCCGACTCAAGCCCAGCAAGTGGCCCATGCCTGACCACGAGATGACTGGTCTGGGCCCACCCATGAGCCACGGGTCAAGCCATTCTGGTCCATATGGGTCGTGGGCTAGGCTCATCCATAAATTTGTTTCGACGGGTCATGCCATATGAAAGATTGTTTATTCCTCTAACATTCCATACTAGAAAGGTGATGTAATACTAGCTTTACCTTTCGAGTCTTTCCTACTGCTCTGATTGCTCTTTCTAATTTGAATTAGTTCGAAAATTTCCTCCTGCTTTTCCACCTAGATAATGGAGCTTATCTGTTGTGGTTGATTGAAGACATTATGCTGTTTAGCTTTAGGAGAGTTTCCCTTATGCTATTCTCCTTTATCAAAATTACTGCAAAGCTGTTCAGCTATCCCATTCGAATTATGTAAATCTGTCTTATTAGTACATGCATTCGGTTATGGCTGTTGATCCTCTACAATTTGTTCAGTTCGTTCATCCTTAGACTCGTAGGTCTGTTCTCTATTTATTAGGTTTTCCTGTCCTTGATCCTCCAATATTCCTTTCTGTGGCTCAAGAACATCACTGTTGGGTTCCCCATTAAGATTATTCTCCTCAATTCCCATCAGCTCTCCATAATCGCCCCTAACAAAAACTTTCCCTGTTGGTTTCCATGTTTTGCCCTAAAGTTGAAGGGAAGGTTTCCAATGGTAGGTTACCATGACTTGGTCTTCTTTGAGAGAATTACCATAAGCCAATCTTAAAATCATGATATAATCTGTCAACTCCTTTGAAATGTCCATACTCACACACAATTTAGCATATCCAACCCGTTCCCTTAGCGTGGTGTGCTCATCTATACATATTGGTTTCCCCAGGTAGCTAGCTAAGTAACTTAAACCTTTGGTGGTCCAGTATTCCAATGGAATGTTGTGTATGTTCACCCAAAGTGGAATGTTGTTAACTCTAATTTTTTCTAATTCCATACCTAGTTACCAAGTTTGTAGGAATAAAGGAAGTTGTGAGATATGCCGTGGTCCTTCCTCTATTACTTTCAGAGCCTCTGCTTTTGCACTAAAAGTAATAATGATATTGTCGTTTTCAATGAACATTACCTTTTGAATGCCTCTTTCTTTCTAGTTTTTCTGAACCCAAGCTTATATTATAGGAAACGAAGGACGTTTTCCATGAAAAATGCGATGAGTGCAGCTTCCCAAGATTTTGCACCCTCCTGCAAGATGTCCAGAGTTGGTGCTACCATCAACTTACTATCTAGTTCAACCAGGGTTTGTAAAAGAGTGAAGATTCCGAGCTTTCCCTGACTACCTGCTTCCAGGTTTTTCTTTTCTCTGCTATAGTTTGAGTGTCATTAGCTATTTTGACCAGTTTGGGATGGTTTGAGGGTGAATTTGAGGTATAGATTTGCTTTCTAATGCTGGGATAAGAATCTGGGTTTGCAGAAATTTTTGTGGTGGTAGAGGAGGATGAAAAGGGTGAGCGGAAATGGGGGTTGGGGATGGTTGAGCTAGGATTTTTTATGTCTTGGTTTGGGACAATTTGTGGTTGATATAGGGTGAAGTTCAAAAGAGAATAGGGATGGTAGGCTTGAGGGTAAAGGGGGGAATTCAGTGGAATTGGGAAGGGCTAATGTGTCCATTTTTTCTTGCTTAGGTAATGCAGCAGGAGGACAATATTTAAGGCAGAAAAGTTGGCATAGAAAAAGGTAGGTGGGAAGCAAATAAAGTGGGGAAAGACACCTATAACCTTGAGTAGGAGGAGCAGGAAAGAGGAGGATGGAGAAGGAGAATGGTCGGAAATCTATATATGGATAGTGAACAAGGTGGACGCGATGAAGGGAGGAGGTGAATAGGAGCAAAAAAAGGAGGAAAAGCTCAGGAAATTCCAGATCCACGCTCAAGCCATCAGGGTTGATAGTCGGAAGTTTCTATGTATAATTAAACTTGATATCACTACTATCTTTGTATGCTTGTGGGGAGAGGAGAAGTACCCAAATTGGAATTTTTGCTTTCCACCAAAAACTCCAGCTAATTAACAAAAATATAGTTAAGTGGGCTAGAAATTAAGAAATTACTTTGGGCTATATTCTAGGATATAGAAGTTACAGAAGAAGTGACAAGTAGTTAGCTAAAATATAAAGAAATGGACAATTGTAGCAAAAAATTGCTTAAAGATGAGATGATTATAAATTCACCAACACCTAGACAACAAACAAGAACAACTTTCAAGCCAAAAAAATCATAGTGCAACAAAAATCAATCTCTAGAGAAAATAATCAATCTATTTGAAACAAACTTTATTATTCTCTATCTTTTTTCACTTTTGGAATTCATCTTTGTTATATCAAATTCTCTTTTGTAGTTTGTGATTCCCTTTCGCAACAATTAATTACTTTTTTCATTTTATATTTCATTTCAACATATCTTAGCTTTTTGATAGCTTAAAAATTCTATTTTCTAAGCTTTTCTAAGCTCATTTATATCGTTGAAAACACTACAAGAAAATCATAAATTATCATCGAAAAATTACCAATTAAAAAAAAACCATAGCTAATTAGAGACTGAAAATCAATATCCGTCAGTAATACTGTTGTGAAAATTTTCATTTTGAGATAGAAAAAATTTTTGTCAGTAAAGGTAGAGGGAAAATATCCCGGCAAATTTTCCGAAAGAATATAGAAACAAAAAAGTCATAATCGTCTGTAAATTAGGCGGCAATACTTATTGCAATAAACTATTATCAACAAATCCATGTTTCCATCGGTGAATTGTCGATGCTATTACCACTCCGTCGATAAATTTACGTGTAATTGCTTGCTTCAATAATCAAGTGTCAGGGTTTCCCGACAGTAATGTATCGCTTCGGTAAACTTCGGACGATCTAGCCACTCTATCGTTGGCTTCAACTTAATTGTTTTAAATAAATTGAAAGTGATGTCGTTTGGTTTAATACCAAATAACGTCATTTTCGTTTGGTGTTAAAATACATCCCAAATGTCCCCGCGCCACCCCCTTAATTTTCTTCTCTGTGTTGTTGTCGTCTTTTCTCCACCCATCGCTCATCGTCGTGGGTCATCGTCATCGCTCGTCCTTTTCTCCTTGCTGTCACTCACTCATCATGTGTCATCATCATTGTCTTACTTTAATCGTTGGTTGAGGTAATATTTTGTTCTTTAATTGTTTTTTATGTTGTCAATGAGTATTGTTTGTTACTGTGTTTTGTGTAGTACTTTGATTGTCATTGTCTTCTTTTCTTTGTTTTGGTTATCTACTTTGTCCGTTGAACACTTTAGCTCCATCATCTTCTTCCTTCACATGCTTCAGTGACTTCTTCTGCATTTCGGTTGAGGTAAGTGGGTTTTGTTATTTACTCAATTTTTTAAGTGGGTTTTGTTATTTACTCAGTTTTTCTATACTTGGTTTAATTTGGGTCTTTAGTTATGGTTTGAACCTCCCATTTAAACTTGCTATATTTTGAATGTAAATGGCCTGCACCAACCAAAACTTGTTTATGATATGAACTTCGGTTTGTGGCTTTAAATTTTAAGTATTGTTAATCTCTATCATTAATTCATTTTCTTATTGGTTGTGTTTGGTTGTTACATTCTTAAAGTTGGGTTTATCAATGAATTAATATAGGATCGGTTTGAATTATTTTTAGCTTCTACTGAATGCCTTGAGATAGTTTTTTTTTTGTTTTTTGCTATTAGTGATCTTTTGCTATTTATATAAGATGTTAAACTTCCTTTTCTTAATTTACAATAATCAAAACATCATATAAATATATTAAAGAGCAGTAAGTTAAGAGTCTTGATTTTTAACAAATAAACATGGGTCATAATTAAATCAGTAAAGTCAAAACTTTTTAAGCGAGAAATAAACTCATTGTTCCATATGAGAAATTCAAAAACCTATCCAATCTGCAATTGTTGATATATAATTGATCAAAAGGATGGACTTTATGATTAGCTAGAGCAACAAACAATTTAACTATGACAACTTTAACTTGAGAAAGACTATTAACATAAGGAACACCATGAATTTGATTGTACCCTTTGGTAACTAACCTAGCCTTGAATTTATCTATAGTTTTATCAATCTTAAGCTTGACTTTATAAACCTTTTAGGCCTAATAGTCTTATTTTCAACTGGGAATAAGGTTAACTTCAAAGGAAAATTCTGTTTAGAAGCATCTAATTCATTTGGCATAGCATAAATCTATTCAAGATGATTTCTGGCTGGCCTATAAGAAGTAGTTCCTAGAATTTTGTCGCAATTGTTAAAA
This sequence comes from Erythroxylum suave, assembly GCA_027563595.1. Classification (NCBI taxonomy): domain Eukaryota; kingdom Viridiplantae; phylum Streptophyta; class Magnoliopsida; order Malpighiales; family Erythroxylaceae; genus Erythroxylum; species Erythroxylum suave. The sequence continues at coordinate 15,675 of JAOSBN010130664.1, forward strand.
ATGACATAAAAGTAGGTGTAAAGTTATATAAGTTTAAGGATATGTGTTTTATGAGTGAGATGATGACTGTGGAGTACAATCAGCTGTAAATGATGTATGTGGAGATTGAAATGCATTATATACAAAATCATCCAATCATGCAGCAATTTTATACTCTCTTGAACTCTTTCTGATAGTGGTAATGGTTAAACGATTACAATATAAAAAGGGTGATATGGAATAAAGGATAATGAGGAGAGGAAACATTATGTTCAATATTTTGAATATTATGTAAAGGAGAGTTATCGATAGATAATATGTCAATCTTTTGTGAAAGTGTTAACAGGTAGAGGGATTTCATAAGTTTTATAAATGCATTCCTTTTAAGGAAAATGCTCTTTATAAAAAAAATATATCTCTAGATACAGTAATGTATTTAGATGCAATATCATAAATTTTGTAAGCTTTTTTTCCTATTATTACAACTTTTGAAAATGAATTTAAAAACTTTTGGTACAAATTTATCTTTATATGGAATGGAGTTTTTAATAAAACTTTTTGTAAACCAAAGTCCCTACACTACTTTGATAAAGGAAAATTTCCATATATAACATCATCATTAGAAAAAAGATCTTGTATTTGTAAATGCTTCTGAATAATAGTTGAAGTATGGCCTAACATGTGATGCCATAAAAAATTTGGAATTTGAAGTTTTATTACAATGTTGATAACTGACACATAGTGCTGATATTTTTAAAACATAACGTGTATTTCTAAAGATAATAAGTTTGGTATGCAGATAAGAGTACACTTCTAGAGTTTCAAAAGAGAATTGTGATATATCTAATATATACAATCTCACTTAGTCTACAATTAAAAGTTCTTCAATTTGCAGGTTCACTAAAAAGACAATATGTAGAATAAAATACAAATATGACTAATGAAGATTCAAAGAATTTGTTTACTTATAGCAAATTGAACTTGAAACTAGGGGTGTATGAAGCTTCATAAAGGCTAATTTTATTAGTAATATATATGTCTCCCCTTTGCTCAACAAGGCTAATATTTCCATCAGGTAAATAAATTGTCTTAGGTTATCACAAAAGTAAGTTTAATACAAAAAATAAAAGTTAATTCATATGTCATAAGTAGCCCTTGTTTCAATAATCCAAGAATCTGAATCTATTAAGTTAATAGAACTTAATACAAAATAAAGTTAAACATTAAGATTAGAACCTCAAAACTTTGAAGTGGGCACAATTAACATGATTATTGCCATCAGCTGGAGCCTTTCCTTTAGCATGATTATTGTCACATATATATTATCAATCAAGGTTAAATTCTAATCATCTTCCTTACAATTTTTTTCATTATCACTGTCAATGTAATTGTCAAACAAGTTTGTCAAGTTATTTTTAGTAACATTTTTATAGTTGTTAAATTGCCATTTTACATATACTTATTATTAGGTGTTACATTACTCATTTATGCTAATATGAGAATTTATAGCATAATTATAAGTTAATTTGTTAAATTTTTAGGTTTTTAAATCATGATGAGATGATCTAAGTCCACAAACTACTATAAGAAAACACTTTAACTAAAGTTACAATATGAAGATTATTTATTTCAAAGCTTTTGATTCTATCAGTTGGAACTTCATTCCAACTTTTAGGATTTCCTATCAAGCTTACTTTAGGTTTTCCTATCTAATTTTTTTTATAAAAATGTGAGAAATTGAAGATGTACAACGTATCATTTAAGGATGATCTTTTATTTTCATATAATAACCATAAAATGCCTTTTTGTGTGCTAGGTCTAATGGCATAGTCATTGATTTTTTTTATTTTCTTCTTTAATAGTATAACTATTTATGTTTGAGTTATCTTTGAATCATTAATAAGTAGATGTTTGATTACATAAGGAATGAGTTTGTAGACAAGGCAATTGTTACCATAATAAACTCCTAAGACGGTATATAGGCTGGAAACCCGTGATGTAGCTCTCATGATTCTTATTAGTGAAAAATTACAAAAGCCTAGGAGCCACAGCAAGAACTTGTTTTCTTGATTCACAGGTGTAAACATTGCCACACACCATAGTCTTGAAATCAATTTTAGGTGATTAATTCAATTGTTCCATAGTTAGGGGATGTTGAGTAAAGTTTACAAGTTTTGTAAACTTTGGGGAACATGAAGGATACTAACTATTGAATCACTGTTTGAAATTAACAGTTTTGCATAAATGAATAATGTTGATAGATCTTGGATGTATAGATAATTAAGACCTGATGGTTTCATTAATCCTGAGTTTGTTGAGGGAGTTAAAGCTTTTATTCATTATGCATATTCTCAACTTGCATATATGGATGACCCAAAGATCAGATGTCCATGTAAAAAGTGCAAACACATTCATTTCCTTCCTATTAATGAAGTGAATGGGCATTTGTCGAGAAAAGGGTTTGTCCTAAATTATTTTGAGTGGACACAACTTGGGGAACCATTGATTTGTAACACCTCAAGGGGTAATGAAGTACAATCATCGGTAAACTTAAATGAGGTTAAAGGGGGATTAGATTTAGAACAAATAATGTGGATGCAAATGAAAATCCTTACATGCAAATGGTTTATAATGCAGCCAGTTATACCTTTTAGGAAAATATAAAAAAATCTTGAAGAAGAACCAAACACACATACAAAACAGTTTTTTAACTTACTACCTCAGTTGACCAAGAATTATGGCCAAATTGTGAGACAATGACTCAACTATCTCAATTGAATATAAAGGCTAAAGAGTATATTTCTGATTGTTGTTTTAATAAAATTCTTGGACGGTGTAATGAATCATTGCCTTCTGATCATACAATGGTTGATAGTTTTTACAATATGAAGAAACTTATTAGGGGTCTTGGTTTGCCTGTTGAAAAAAATTAAATGTTGCAAATTGGGATGTATGTTACATTGGGAAGATGATGTGGAATTATAAGATTGCAAATTTTGTGGCCAATCTAGGTTCAAGCTTAGAAAGCATTGTACGAAACATAAATTAGTATCCTGAAGCAAATGTATTATTTCCCACTAACTCCGAGACTTCAAAGACTATATACTTCTGATGTTATTGCATCTCATATGAGATGGCATAATGAACACAAACAGGAAGATGGAATAATGAATCTTCCATCAGATGCACTGGCATGGAAACATTTCAATGACACTCATTATGAGTTTGTAGATGAAAGTCAAAATGTTAAATTGGGATTGTCGACGAATGGATTCCAAACTTTTGGTGAATCCGACCAACAATATTCATCATGGCCAATCATAATTACTCCTTATAATTTGCCTATATGGATGTGTATGAAAGAGGCATATATGTTCTTCATAGTGATTATGTCAGAGCTTACAATCCAAAGCATAAAATTGATGCATTCTTGCAACCATTGATATCAGAATTACATCATCTTTAGGAATATGGTCTTGATACATATGATGTGTCTCTTAAACAAAATTTTATATTGAGAGCAGCTTTGATGTATACCATTAGTGATTTTCTGGCAAATGTCCTTATTATGGCAATGATTCTGATGCGTTTTATCTTCCAAACAGGAGCAAAATGTGTTGGTTTGACAACCACAGAAAATTTCTTCCTCCATATCATCCATTTAGACGTAATAAACAAATGTTCATTAAGAATAGGATGGTAAAAACACCTCCTCCCCCTCACAAAACTAGTGAAGAGATATTACAGGAGATTGAGGAATTAGGTTTGCTGAAAGTTACATAATTTGAAGCTGACGAAGTTAATACAAACATTGGTAAAAACTTTAGCTAGAAAATGAAGCATCTTTTGGAATTTGCTAGATTGGAAAACTAATTTGATACGTCATAATCTAGATGTGATGCATATTGAAAAAAATATTTTTGACAATTTTTTCAATACCATAATGAACATTGAAGGGAGGACAAAAGACAACGCAAAATCACGAGTTGATTTGAAACTTTTTTGTAGAAGGAATGAGTTACATAAAGATCTTCGCAACTCTAAATATCCAAAAGCATGTTACACTTTGGACCCAAAAAAAGGAAATATTGTGTGAATAGTTGAAAAGTCTAAAGTTTTCCGATGGTTATGTTTCAAACTTGGCAAGGTGTGTGGACATGAGGAAGTAAAAATTATTTAGGATGAAAAGTCATGATTGCCATGTGTTTATGCAAAGGATAATTCCAATTGCATTTAGGGAGTTACTATTAAATAAGGTTTGGGAAGTAATAACAAAATTAAGTTTGTTTTTCAAAAGCTTAACATTATCTAAAATCAAGTTGGCTGAAATGGAAAAACTAGAAAGGAAAATTCTAGTAATTTGTGCAAGTTAGAAGGGATTTTTCCTGCAGGATTCTTTAACTGTATGGAGCATCTACCTGTGCATTTAACACACAAGGCTAAACTAGCCAATCCAGTTTAATATCGATGGATGTATCCATTTGAGAGGTAATTCAACAAAGTGATTGTAATTGAAGTAATAACAAGTTTTAATAACTAAATTGGTATAATTATATTTGCTAATATAGGCATTTGCATCACTTGAAGAAAAATGTCAAAAAAAGGCTAGAGTTGAAGGTTCGATATGTAATGCTTATTTAGTGGAGGAAGCTGGTACATTTTGTTTAACATATTTTGAGCCGCATGTTCAAACAAAAGAAAGAAAAGTTTCTCGTAATGACGATGGGTGAGGAACAAGTGATGCTAATGGTAACTTATCCATTTTCACATATCCTAGACAAACATATGGACGTTCAATAAGAAGAATGTTAATAGAGGAAGAAATTGAGTCTACTAATGGTTACATTTTATTGAATTGTCAAGAGGTTTAACCTTTTGTGCAGTAAGTTGAAATTGATTATTTGGGTGTTGAAATTTAGTGTATTCATAACTGAAATACATTATAATATTTTTAGATTATACGAGGAATTGTTATGTAAGCTAATGCCCGATAAAACACAGGATGATATCAATAAAGAAGTTGGAAGACACTTTCCTCGATGGTTCAAGAAATATGTAAGTTTTCATTTACAAATATTGAAATGATTGAATTATAAGATTTAAGTGTTCAAATGACATTATACTATTTAATATGATAATTTCTTTTATGTAAGTCTTAGAAAATCCAATAGAGAACAAGTTCATATGTGATCTTGCGAAGGGCCCTTTACGAACTATTAAATCGTATCCAATGTATTTCATTAATAGATACAAATATTATATAGAATATCATGGTCATAGTATGGCAATAATAAATAGTGGAGTTTGCATACAGGGAGAATTCATAGATTACTATGGTAAAATTATTGAAATACTTAAAAATTGAATACCCTGTATTGCCAATAAAGCAAAGTGTGATATTTAAGTGTGATTGGTTTGACCTAACTCCAAATGTTGGTACAAAAGTGCATAGCCGATACAATCTAGTTGAAATCAACAAGCGAAGAAGATATAGACAATTTGAACCTTTCATATTGGCAATGCAAGCAATGCAGGTGTATTATGTACCTTTTAGCAGCTAACGATGAGATAAGTTAGATTGGTTGGTCATTTGTAAAGTTAAACTTAGAGGTGTTTTTGAATCACATGGAAAAGGAGAACAGAGAATTGAAAGTGAATTGTTTCAAGAAGATGGTTATGAAATAAATGCATCTATCATATATGATGATAATGAACCTTTGGATGATCCATATAATGAATATGTTGAAGTTTTATATGCAGAGGATGAGGAGGGCCAGAGATCTGAAGTTTTATATGCAGAGGATATAATGCGACTAAGGTTCATACAACGACGCAAAGCTACCTACTGTCCAGGTGAAGCATCACATTCTACGGCTGGAATTGAATCACCTCCTCCCCCTCCAGCAATTACACTTGCAGATAAGGCATCACCTTCCATGCCTGCTGCTACACCATCCACCACCCCTACATCATCCACTACCCCTATACTGACAGAGATATCAGGGGTAAACAATGAGGATGAAGGAGGCAGCTACCAGCTTGGAGCTGAGGGACCTGATGGAAGAACTTACATCACAATTTTCAATAATCTGTAAGTTAAAATACATGAAATACTATATGTTTATAATTAAGTTATAGGTTTAAATTTTAAAATGGTATAAAATTATTTGTTTTTATATTACGTTTATTCTATCTGAACCGTGCTCAAGAAACATGACATCTAAATTCAAGGAGAAGATTGATCTTGAGGGTTATGTATGGAAGAATATCTCTCAGACCACAAAGGAATTTTGCTATCAAGAGTTTAAGGTACCAAAAAAGTATTATTTTCTTTTTTAATTGACTTTTATACATTAATTAGATAAATATTATTACATTATAACTATTTATAGAATGTTTTTCTGTTTGTTTTAGAATTTTTTTTTGGGATTTTGAATTTGATGCAGTCATTTATAAAGTATGGGAGGGACGAGCAGTACACGTTATCAGGACTTTGCTGATGCGATACACAAGGTTAGTGTACGACCGCCTTATATTTTAAAACAAATATGGAGTCGTTAGCAGTAGTATTGGACATCACCTGTGGCAATGTCCATTTCAGAGCGTAATTCTACCAACAGACGTGGAGTACCAGGGGGAGAGAGTCTTCCTGTACATACGTAAGGGTCAATTACCCACCACGAGCATCCAGAGAGACTTGTAAGTATCTACACTTTACATTTATATTTTGATTTATTTACATTGTTGTATTTCGATTTAATTTGATATGTGAATGTTGGATTGAAAATATGTGTACTATGGAGAATGATAAAGTTATAAATGTCTGGTGCCATATATAGCTATGTGTTGAGTTATTTTCTTTGTTCAATAGGGGATAAACATCATTAAAATAGAGGAAACTCTGCCTAAATTTTTATAAATTCTAGTTCACTTATAACATTTTATTCTTATAGGCATGAGACCTACTCCCTGTCAGCTCTTTTTGAACACTCACACTAAGAAATATGACGGTGTGGCATTCGTCAACACTCGATGTAGAGAACTAAATGTATGTGAAATTTATAGTTTAATATTAATGCTTAATAATTATGACTTACTAATATAAAGATTACCTTCTGATAGGACCAAATACAACTCAACAGTCTGAAGATATTGATGAGAGTCAAACCTATCTTCATGCAGTAGGTGGTGAGGACCATCATGGAAGGATATTCAGCTTAGGTTCATTTGCAAACACATGTTGTTCATAATCCTTCATGTCCGGTACAACAACATATAGTAGGCGGTCCACAACCAATAAAGTTTAAGAGCTTCAGAACACAATACAGACCTTGGCAACTTCGATTGCAACAGTTGATGGAGTACATAGCTCATCTTTGTAATAAGATGGATGAGTTGAAGGGGAGGGGTAGCACCTCATCGCAACAATCAGAGTATCCATAGTCACCAAATCAATAGTGTACCTGTAGTCATTTCATTTGAATTACAAATATTTATTACATAAATTTTAATGTAAGATAATTTTAACTTCATATCATCAATCAACATTCTGTTTAAATAAATTGAATGTATAAACAAATTAAAATATTATGCATAGATAATTTATAAATGTTTAAATTATGCATCAACCATAAGATCATCAAATAAAATTTAATGACGGGATATTTTTTAAAATTTTTTTGGTTAATTTACCGATAGAGAAACAAAAGTGCGTCAGTAAAAATCAATTCTATATACCAACAGAAAACAATAAGTCATTGATAATATTGAAATTAAGTAATAAACTGAATAACCAATTGTCGTCAAATTTACCGACAGAATTTGCCATAGAAGAACCATCGATATACTCACCGACAGAAAAAAATATAACCGTCGGTAATGTTCAAATAAACTTACATACAGAATAACCAATTCCATCTGTAAATATACCAATGGAAAAATTTTGACCATCAGAAATTTACCGACGATCAATTGTACAAACAATTATCCATATATTCACTAATGGTTACATAAATTGTCCGTCCGTACATCAGAAATTATTACCTAAGACCATTTTTACGATACCTATGTCCATCAGTAAATTTCGCTGCTAACCTGGCATGCCGATGGAATGTTTAAGTTTTTTGTCAATAATATTCATCGCTAAACTACGTTTTTCTTATAGTGTAAGGAATTAGATACAAATTCTAGGAGAATTCCTTATTGGTATGCCCAAATTCTAGATTAACATCAGACAATTTGGCATGTTAGATGGGACCATGATGCCAAGAACACATAATGGAAAAGAAATAATTTTGCCTCCAACCATAAAGGAAGAAGTCCACACAACTACATGGGATAAAGACTTTGTATCCTAGATGGTAGAAAATCTTGAGAAGGCATCCTCGTCTTTAGCTAACTTCCCTACAGGCAAGCACCTAAAATCACTACATTGGAACGATATTGTTTACATAAATGAAGTTCCAAAGTTGAAGTCTGACATAGCCTCCACAATCAACACAATCAAAATATTAACAAAGAAGGTTGAGAAAATTGTCTATAGTTTTGATGCAATTTACTGGGCCAAATTCATTACCTAGGAATTCTATTTTCCCCTGGACTAAAATGGAAAATTTGTTTCATACCTAGTTTCTAGAACGGGGCCTAAAGTTATCATAGTTAGATTATCAAGGGTCACTCAAAAGAGCAGTGAAAAGGCTGATATGTTCCTCACTTACTTCAAGAAAATGAGAAGTCAATGCCGGATTGTGCTTTTATAAATTAAATATGTGAAATTATCTTAAAGAAGCTAGACATTAAATTACGAATGAAATTCTAAGGTATGGAATTTCATGATTTCTATGAATTGGCAACATAAGTCCCAAATATGAAAAGCTTTTCGAAGTGGAAGGTCTTCGTAAGAAGAATTCTCTAGACACTTATGGTACTAAGACAAATTCTTACAATTTGGTAGTAGTTGAAGTCAACATTCCTAGAACTTGTGCTTGCCCCTCTTTAGAGCGTAAATCCCTAGAAGTTAAAAAGAAAATGCAAGTGCTATTGACTCAAGTTCAATGCACTTTTAACACATTCAAAATGAAGGAGATTTTTTAAAGAAAATTTTATCATCTTACCTCAATAATATAGGAGTCCTATGAAAGTGAAAATCAAAGGTAAAACTGTTGCAAATATAATAATGCATAAAGTTGCTCGACAACTTGATAGAGATTTAAGAATGTTATCCATGACTTGATTAATAAAGGAATTATGATGTTTATTGAGGCTAATCAAACTATGTTGATAAATAAAGACTCATTACCACTAGTAGCAACTATTAATGCCACTGAATTTGACTTAAGCTTATTGTTATATGTCAAAAGAATTTGAAAATTGTAGAAGATCATTTAGCATCAACATTGGATTAAAGAACATGTTTTTTTAATTCCTAATTATAGCACCAACTTTGGTAACTAAGGTTGACAAATTCCTAGAATTCAAAAGAAGGTAGAAATTTCAAGAAAAATCACCAAGTAAAATTCTCTCAAGTTTACAGGCAAAGATATAAACTTCAAATTTTGAGAAATTTCGAGTTATTAGTGAAGATAGCCTACATTTATAGTACGACCACAAGTGCTACCATCCTAAAATTGATAGCAAGTAATACATCTGAAGAATCTGATACCATTAACTAAAAGGCACCTTCAATGTTAGAGATCCACTACCAAGATTAAGAAAATTAGCCAACATTGATAAAGTAGTCAACTTCTACAAAGCCACCTCGTGTGAAATCCATTTTTGCTAAAGAAAGTACTACATATACTAAAAACAAAAAGGGAAGGTTATAAGTCATTAGTGAAAATCGAGATAAAACAAAAGTAGTTCTTAGATTTTACAAGAAGTTAGCTCACTTTGAGAGCCAAAAAGGGGATTCCATTGAGTTTATTATAATTGGAAAAGTTCCTATTCAGTTTCCACATATCATTCCTTTCATAAAGCTCCCAGCGTCATTTAGCAAATCTAGTGTAAAGAGGGTAGAAACCCTCATGAGAAAGGACAATGCAGGGTGTAAGTACTAGTAATAGGACTAGGAATTCCCAAGAAATTGATATTAGAAAAGTCAGATGAGGTTATGGCATAACAAATAAAACCTTTATATATTAAGGCTCATATCAACGGAAGGTTAACCTTAAGAGTTTTAGTGGATAATTGGTCAGTAGCATACATTATATCGACTAAAATGATGATAGCATTAGGAAAGGATGATGCTAACTTGATCCCAACCAAAGTATATATTGCTACATTCAATGGTGAAACTACTAGGAAATGGAAAATCTCCCTATAAATATTATAATGTGAAGGAAGACTCTGTTAAATGCATTATTTGTTATTGACACCCTTACCAGCCACCAAGTCTTATTAGTGCAAGATTAGATTCAATCCAATTATTGCATTCTATCAACCGTTCATCAGCTTTTACTTTTATGGAAAGAAGATGAAGTAAAAATCGTTAGATTAATTCATTGCCATTCTGTACTAAAGTTGATGTAATAGAAGCAAAATTCTATATGGATCATCTAAAGCTAGTGCAAATTTAGAAGTCATGTTAGTTTAAGAAAGGAAAAGAAAAAATGAAGATGGAGGCCAAAAAATTCATAAACATATTGGTTCTTAGGTCGATGAAAGTTCCTATTATAGAGGAACCTGATCAGTGAATTCTTTTGAAAAGAAAGGACAATAGTTGTAGCTGTGGAAATCAAATATCGAATACACCAAATATTGGAGAATTTAGAAGAAATAAATGGATGTGATAACATAAAAATTATTTTTAAGAATAGGAGGAACCACAAATGGTTGATGATAAGGTCCAAAAGTTGAAATACACTCTTAAGAAATTTGATGATTGTGAGGGTTAAAATCAATAATTGTTAGAATAAGTTAATTTATGCAATTTAGAAGAATTCAACAAAGTCTTTGTTAACAAGAATTATACTCAAAGATAAATTTGGAACTAGTAACACTCTTGAAAGAATTCAAAGATTGTTTTGCTTGGGACTATATTAAGATGCCAGGATTCAGTAAAACATCGGTAAAACACAAACTTCTAATAAAACTAGAATTATGCCCTCATTATCAAAGCCTTAGTTGATGGTCAAAAAAGGTTAGTTAAAGATCAAAGAAGAAATTGAAAATTATATAAGGTTGGCTTTATTAGACCAACTAAATATACTTAATAGTTAGGTATTGTCATGCTTGTAGTTAAGAAGAATGGGAAAATAAGAATTTGTGTAGAATTTAGAGATTTAAATGCAACCATTCCTAAGGATACATATATGATGCTGATTGTAGATTTTTTAATAAATGCAATGCTTGGACAATCTTATTCTCTTTTCTGGACTATTTTTAGGTTATAACTAAATTTTTACAACTAAAAATGATATTTCTAAAACAACTTATAGATTTTCAGGAACAATTGGGACATTTAAGCTGGTTGTAATGCCTTTCAATAATGAAGGAGACGTATATTAGAGGGCCATGAATGCCATTTTTTGTGATTTGATAGGGTGAACTTTGAAGGTTTACATAGGTGATATTATCATAAAGTTAAAGAGAAGTATCTATCATATTAAGGAATTATGAGAAGCCTTTCGTAGGATGAGAATGTACAATTTGAGTTTGAATCCCCTAAAGTGTGATGTTGGAGTGAAAGTAGGGAACTTCCTAGGGTTTTCAGTTCAAGAATTGACTTAGATAAGAATAAAGCATAAAATCCATTCTCGAAACAAAACCACCTCAAAATAAGGAGTTATAGGCTAAGTAAACTATGTGAGAAGATTCATTACTAATTTTGTAGGAAAAACAAAAGAATTCTCAGGCTTTTTAAGGTTGAAGAATTCCACTAGGAGGAAAGACATTAAGCAGCTATTGGTGGTAACAAGGAATATCTAACCAAACCTTCAGTATTGATGCCTCCTAGAAAAGGAGTTCCATTGTAATTGCATATTTCTACCACAAAAGAATCTATTGGATGTCTACTTCTCATCACAACATAAAACACCTCAAAAAACATCATCAAAACTTCTTTGCTTGCAAATATAGTCTTTTTTTTTCATATACAACTAACCCATTAGACTAAAGCACTGAAGATGATAGAATGGTCTGAATCGATTTCAAATCCACCACCATTGAAGTTCTAACCTAGGTGGGAGGTGTCGTGTGGGTGAATAGTAATGGTAGTGTAGCTCCTAGTAGTTGATTTTATGTTGATTGCTTATGATTTGTAGCCAACTTTTGCTCCATCTTGAAAGCATTATATTCAGGTGCTCCCTTCAATCTTATGCCCTTTGTTGCTTCTGATTCTAACTTCCACAATTTCATCTTCATTTTAGTTATGCATATTAAAATTTTGTATCCCCTTTAGCTTTATCATCTATCTTAACATGTCCCTCATCTTGGCTGAACTATTCCCTCTCCTCACACCCTCCACTCCAACCATGTCTACAATACCTCAGAACCCTTCCTAAATAGCAGTAACTTCTTTTAATAAACTAGAATCCTTAAATGTTCCTCATGTTCATAATAAGTGATCCTGGGTGCAAGTAGCTGGCAACCTCAACCTTGAGGTTAAATTGTCCTACTGCCTACCTGATCCTTCAACTGACAAGCTTATTGTCTCTCCTCCTGCATCCATTCTTCAAGTTGGTATTCAAAAGTGGCAGTCCACATTAGTTGGAATTTTTCTTGATAGGAGAGTATCAATTATATCCATGAAAACCTGGGCTTGGAGTAATTGGAAACAATATGGCCTGATTGATGTTATTCTGAATAATGAAGACATCTTTTTCTTTAAATTCAATGCCATTAACTTAGTGAATGAGCTGATTAAAGATGGACCTTGGAACATCTATAACATACCTTTCCTCATTCAGCCATGAAGACCTAAAGTCAGCTTTAATGATATTAAATCAACCAATATTCAATTATAGATTTTCATTTATGAATACCTTTAGAGTATTGGAAAACTGAAGGTTTGAGCCATCTTGTAAGCTTCATAGGAAGACCTTTATGCTTGGATCAAGCCTAGTGAAACCAAAAGAATCAATTTTGCAAGCGCGTGTGTAGCTGTGGACACTCTTACTGACCTGCCCGAAGTTATTCCTTTAATGAAATATAGTGAAAATTTGCAACTAGTAAAAGATGAATTTAAGGTCACCTATCCCTAGAAATTTCCTAACATTAACCAAAAAGAAGTATGGAAGCCTATAGGGAAGGTATTTAGAAATGGAATTTTTTTTAATTAATAGAAAAGAATTTGGATCTGAATTCATCTCTTTAAGCTTCTGAGACTTTAAACTTTGCAACCTTACAACTAACTTGTTGGGCCCCAAATTTTTTTTAATCATTTTAGTAAGCATGCATTTGGATGAATTTTGTGATCTTGTTGGATAAATCATTTTTTTATTGGAGTTTAATTACTATGACAAGTTTAGGAGGATTTATTTAATGGATTGATGGAAATTGGAAGTATTAAATGGAAGAATTAAGATTAAGTGAGAGTATAATACGATGTAAGTTAAATTGAAGAATTAAGAATACATAAGGGTATTTTTGGACGATTACTTAAGGTTAGAAACACTAAGGTAT